>JAMKCH010038436.1:0-29397 GCA_023653785.1 Ophioderma brevispina | reverse complement strand
CCCCCCCCTGGTGTTAAAACAGGGTGATGGTAGGACACGATCGGCTCGAGTTGGGCATTGGGGATTTCCAACCCAACGGTAATTTTGAGGACTGCGACGTGCATTTACGATGGCAGTCTCGTCCTCAGTGATTTAAAAAATCATCTCTTAACACTTTGTTCAGATCTTAGTATATCAATGATAAATAAGAAAAAATTACTGGCTTTAAAATCCCTCGGGGTTAGTGGTTAACCCCGCTGCAAATAGTGTAATTTCCAATAACGGTCATTGTAAATTATGCACTACAAAGCCAGGCAATATAGGCCTACTCAGTGTAATAATCATTACATTTGTAATTGTGGCTTAAATTCCTCAACAGTTAGGCCCCAGGCCCACTCCCGTTGCCACTGTTTCATCGTCACTGCTATTAAAAGTTCACATCAATCATGCTTCTGTTAAATATTAACCGGTGGGGCATAACTCAAAGCTCCAGAAACTTCCCCTGCAAAGTAATCTCTATCAAACATAATACCCGTGAACATACGCGCCATTGCTACCGAGCTATGCGCTCTGTAGCCATGCTCCAACCGAACACTCTAATATCTCAAGCAAAACAGCCCTATTTATTATTATACAAACCCCAAAACCATTGCCCTCCTGGGTAATAAGAAGCTGTGTTAGATGAGGTGCGGGATCACCAGATAGGTTCACGAGCCTCAAATTTATTCTATGTTTTTGACTATTGCTCGCACAAATTATTGTATGGGATAACGCTGGGAGTGAAAGGGTGCGTGCACTGAACCATGTAAAAGGGCTATGTGTATGCATACAGATGCATGTCAAAGACATGACGGGGCTGGTGGCGTATGCATTTCACGCATTCCGGCCAGTGCCTTGAGGGGGAAGCCGCCCCTGCGTAAAATTTTCTTTGTGTAATAATGTCACGAGGTATAAGTTAGTTAGTGTCTATACCTAACGGGGAATTCGTCTTTAGCTCTATTCCCGTCGCTCGACGTGAGCCCGAGGGTCCGGGTTCGAATCCCGGTCTTGCGGCTGCGAAATAATCGCTGGTCTATACCTCGTGAATCTAAAATAGTTACGGGTTTGTGACGTTAAGAGCTTCGTGGCAAATTGGTGTCAGCGGTGGGATCGAAATGACTGCAGGTTACGTAACTTGTATCAGAGGTGCAGGCGTTTAAGGGAATAAGGCCCCGACGTGCCTTTTTATAAGTGTATTTGCCCAAGACCGATCTTCGCAACCATGGGACCAAGCGTTCCCTTAGCATGAGAGGATGCTACTTTACCAAGGAAATATCAATCGAATTTATTGGATTGAACAAAGGCCACCAACAAAAAATAATACGTTAACTCTATCCATTGTACGCTGATATTAACATCCGTGTTACATCAGTCTGTCCCTTATTACATTTACTCCTCACCCCACTGCTGATCTTCCTAGAAGAAAGTAATAAAAAAGCAATTGGCCTCTGCAATGATGGTAACTACCACACTCCCATTAATTTTAACAGATTAAAGCTTGTGATTCCATCAACCTTGCGATTTCTCAGGTCAACGAATTCAAAGCCTTTTCATTTCAACTAATACGCAAATGATTCCATTCCCGGCTCTTTTTAAATTGAAATTCAAAAAGTGTCTTCATTAATTCAAAAGGTACTCAGAATTTGGTCGGTTGTAAAAGGTTTGCACAGGGCAGCTATATACTTCTACAAATGCGGAGATACCGTTCGATTATAAATGACCCGCGAAGGTTGGACAAAAGCGATATCTTTGGACAACTGGCATATAAATCCTGAAAGACAGTACATCTTTACTTTTGATCTCATCCCTGCCCATCCAAGCACCAAAGATCGCTCTTTCAGAAAACGTTCTAAAAGGACGGGAGAGTAAATGTCACGAGGTATAAGTTAGTTAGTGTCATGACCTAACTGGGGAAGGGAATTCGTACTCTTTGGCTCTATTCACTCTGCAATCGACTTGAGACCGAGGGGGTAACAGGGTTCGAATCCCGGTCGGGATGGCTGAGAAATAAAGTCGGCTGTGTTTATTACCTCGGTGAATAATAAAAAGTTTACGGTTTTGTGACGTTAAGAGTTCGCGTGACAATAAGTTTATTTTCTGTGGCGGATTTAAGAGTCAGCAGTGTCAGCGCTGGTGCAGGGCCCCTAAAATTTGCTCTCGTGGCCCCACCCAAAAAATATTTTTGTTAAAAGAAACGGAAAAGGAGAAAAGAAAATCCACACCAGGATTAATACTATGCTCAAAGGCGCCTAATTTTTTGAAGACCAAATTTTTCAGAATTTCTTCACTTCTGAGGGGACACATTCTCCTCGATACTCACCTATCGCACTAAAGTGCAACGCTTAAGCGACGCTTAAGGACCCCCACCTTGGGCCCACCTGTAGCTGCTGGATGGACAGGGGGCCCTTTTCCTTAAATCCGCCGCATGCTTATTTTTTTGGTCTAGTAGTAGGGGTTATGTGGGGAGTACTGTGTGACGCATCCTGGCTCGTGAATCTCCGGTAATAAGAGCTGTGTTTAGATGAGGTTGCGGGATCACCAGATAGGTTCACGAGCCCCAAAATTAGCTATGGTTGTGACTATTGCTCGCACAAATTATTGTATGGGAGAAAACGGATGGGAGGTGAAAGGGTGCGTGGCACTGAAATTGTAAATAGGGCTATGTGTGGATGCATCAGATGCATGTCAAAGGCTGGACTCTGCTATATCATTTCACGGATGACGGCAGTTGCCTGCTCAAATTTTGATTGGAATATTGCGTAGAGTAGAAAAATTAGTATTTTCGGGTATAAGGGTCTATGTGTGTGGATGCATACAGGTGCATACAAAGGTATGACTCTGCTATGCATTTACGGATGCCCAACAAAGGTCTCTGAAATCAAGTTGTTAAGATGAAAATGTAAAAAAAGCAAAAAACACCATTTTTAAAATTTTAATTGAACCAAACTTGGTTATGGATTTTACACGTAAACTCTTCATTTGTTTATGAGGGTCAAAGGTCACATATAAGGTCAAAGGTATATTGAGGCAGGGGCGACACTAGCCGGTCCCGAGGACCGCGAGCATTTTTAAAACTATGAATAAGAAATGTGTTTTCTTCACCAAAATACCCATTTCAGGATTTTATTCAAAAATTCAGCACTTGTAACCCCAACAATTGAAACAATTGACACAATACGCCATTTAGTAGGTGTTGGAGATTTTAAATATATTTTGGATGTGAAAAAAAAAAAATGTTTAGGTATTTTTTTAAAACACCGTAACCAAAGTACCCGAAAATCTAACATGGCCGCCATTTATTAGCCAAATGAGATGACATGACCTTTTTTACATTCAACTTACTTTTTCAAGTGTATAACGGGGTGTTGACATTCAATCCCATAATTTAATTCATTGTTAATGTGCCTATACTGTACTGTTACTAAACACATGTCCGTACTTTAAGAACCACCAAGACATTTCATCTTGATCATGCTTAAATTCCCTAATGACTATGCTTTGTGAGCTAAAATGAGTGTAGAAATCAGGTTTTTTATTGTTAATAAGAAATAGGATTTTTTAGGATCACATACCTTATTGAGGTTATAATTCCCAAAATTGTGCACTGTGGGAATCGACTCAATCCACCCTATGTGTAAGAACATACTTAAAATATGAATTTTGGCTCTATGTAAAATGGAAATTTTCATTTAAAAGGTAGGTAGCCCAATTAAGTAACAGTACCCTTTTAAAAGGTGGGGGGGGGTGGGCGTGCTCCAGGGTACGATTAAGGGCAACAACGCATTTTGAAGAGAGCCATCAAAATGCTAATTGCATTTAAAAAATCGCCATGTCGATTTGACTAAATAATTTAAAGGGAAATTTCGACGAAATTTCAAGACATACACTCATTTCGTATACTGTTCTTATCTATTTATGCATGTTGAACGGTTTCCAACGGCACATTGACCCTGAGGTCTTAACCGCCTAATTATTGGGGTGAAAATAGGATTAGTGATGTTATAGCCATAGTAAAAAGAAATAGGAAAAAGCTTAAGGTGCACGCAGATAATAGGTCTCTTTTGATTGGTACTCAGATGTTAAATCAGATTTCAAAATCATGTATTCAGCATAAAATGATGCGTACGTGACAGAAATGTATAAATACAGTATTATATAATAATACATAATAAATGAAGTATCAATTATAAAACTGTACTAAGATGAGCAAGTGCGGACTCTGATATGCTAGGACCAGTAATGGGACAACCCGCTAGGGCTTATAGTTATTACTGGCCCTGTAATCCATAAATAAATATACTCAAAATACAATTAATAACATAATGACAAAGTAAGGGGTATTACAGAGGTAAATATACATAACAAGAAAACAAACAATAATCTAACCTAAACATACCCTTAACGGGAAACATTGATACGGGAATGACAAGAAAGACAGACTTTTAAACACAATTCTTGCTGAGGTATGTAATACTATTGCAAAATGATTTTTAAAAACAAAAAAACAGTTAACATTAAAAAAAAAAAAAGTAAGGAGTGAGAGATAGAATGAGATGAAGAATAACGTGAGGCGGAAAATTAAGGACTTGGGGAGGTAATTTAATAAGAATTGTACTGGTTGATAACTGTTTTTTCAGTTGAGCTTTGAAGGTGTTTTAGTTGTAATTGTTGTGATGGATTCTGGGAGAGCATTCCAAAGTTTTGCGCCGTTCGTGATACTGAATAAGTGCTTTTCAGAGGAGATTTTGGAGAGGGGGAAGATGAAGTTTGTCAGCTTGTCTGGTGTTATAGCTGTGGATTTGTCTGGTTGTGGTAAGTAATTCCTGACGTTCGGAGGGTAAAGAATTGTTGTGATAGTCAAACAATGAGAGCGTGTTTGAAGTTGGTAGGTGCTCTAATTTAAAAGTGTTTTCAGTGAGTGAAATAATGGCAAAGTGTAAGTTCTAGGGAGTGAGTTTATAGTGCGAATGCCCATTTCTGTGTGAGGTTGAGTTTGGTGAGCAGTGTGGCAGTAGAAAATTAGCAATTAAAATGCGTAATGATGCAATATGAATTACAAGTTTGGACAAGGGAACAAAAAGTAAACTTAAACACTATGACAAAACAATATGATGGAGCATTAAAATAATATGAAGTGTGTTTGTCATTCATGTATGTTTGTGGCGGTGGTGGTGGGGGTAGGTGTTGGGGTGTTTGTTCTACCCAAGCAATCATTAAACCAATTATTATAATAAAAAAATACAAAGCATGATATGATTTACTACCAGAATCATTTAATAGGACGGCTGGGGATTAATATATAGCAACTAAAATTGCAAAACATATGCCTGCAGAGCGGTACGCGGTAAGCTAATAATAAGCTAATCATGAGCATCAGGGGACAGACGCAGCAATGTGGGTTAGTATAAAAGCGTGGCACACTTTGCGACCCAACCCCTGCCCGCCCCCAGCGAAATCTAGCAGCCTCCACGGAACAAAGTGCACGTGATGCTGCACTCTATTCCGCAAGGCTGCCCGAACCGACTGGGAGTAGACAAAGCGGGGCCACAAAATGTACGAACTGTATAATTAGTATCCAAGGAATGTACATTACCACCACTGGCGAGTGGCCAAATTGTGTAAAACGTCCCTCCACGGAGCGCGAACTGCGCACTACGATGAGACCGCGATTTATTCCGCACTGAAATTCGTGTTTACACAATTTGGAACTCGACGACCCTCTTATACACAGATGGCATATAGAGACCACACAATGAACAAGAATTTATAAAATTTAACATTTACATATAACAGCTCAATTGCAAAATAAGATAATATAGATGGAATGAACAAAAGGAAACAATATTTATGAACGTACAAATCCAAGATAATGGATGATGAAAAAAACCCAAATGCTATGTATAAAAAACCTTAAGCTAGGAAGTATGGCAAACATTTAATACTATGTTTCAAACACCAGGATAGACAAGTCTATCACTACGCGAATATATGGAACAATGGCAAGTCAGAAGGGTTTGGGAGCAACGCCACTTCAGCAGACGCAAAACGCAACGCACGCGCGGCGCTTTCCTGTGGAAGAGGCGCACCGTGTGAATGGAACTACCCACAATAGATTTCGCCTATAGGTGTAGAACAAGGATGTATGCATAAGAGAAACGAGATGCCTATACAAACAACTCTATGGTGATGTAATTTGGTAAATCCCCCTTGATGGAAAATGATGCAGGGAAGTAATTAGTGCAAAGCAAAAACAAAGTGAGGTTAAGCCATAGAGATTCTTGTAAGGATCGTAATAAAAAAAACAAAAACTCGGGTTGTTGGAGGAAGTAAATAAGTATACATGGATGGACTTGAGGAAGGTAGGGCAGAAATAGGACAAAATTTTACTAGATTAATAAAGGATATGAGAGAAATGATGACAATGCACTGTTTAATAAGGTATAAATAAGACATTTTATAAATTAACATGAGACAGCGCATTGTGAATGCAAAAGCCAGAATGAATGATGGTTCTATAGTGATTTACGAATTGATAATATGGAACATAAAAGTAATAGTAACGTGGGATTTGTATTTGGTGTATTTGTGGTGGTGGGGGTAAGTGTGGGGTTAGTTTGTGATACACAAGCAATCTAATTACAATTTATCATGAGATGAGAAGCAACATTGAAAATACAGGGACTATAGGTCGGACTATTTATACCAAAAAATAAGTATATAAAATTAAAAAGCAATATATGGTGCAAAAAAAAATATGGAGAGTGTGTGTGGGGGGGGGGGGAGTGGGTGTGTGTGTGTGTGTGTGTGTGTGAGCACGGTTTTTTTTTTTTTTAAAATGTGAGCATTTAACTACAAACATCATTACAGTAGTCGGCTGGGGATTAATATACTAATAATATTATACAAACTATCATGATATAATGAAACCAATCCAGAGATATTGTAAGAAAAATGGTAGACCCCGAGGTTTGAACTTCTGAAGTGAACAAGCCAAAAGCGATGTCTGCGTTGAAATACAATTTCTGAATAGTCAGCCTCTCAGACATAACAGATGGGGAAAGGGTGTTCACTTTATGTTTGAAGTGTTTTCTAGACAACATTTTCCGGGGAACACGATCCACCGGCCGTTTTTGACAAAAAATGTGCCCAAAGTGCTCCCGGGGGTGCTCCATTTGGGGGTCGAATTTAATGTTTCAGTATCCTGTGGCCAATTATTGTAATTTTGTGTGCATTTATATGTTTTCAGGCATGACAAATCATTGCAATCATTTCACAATCCAAAAGGCTGCAGTATGCCAGAAAATTCAAATGGCCAGCCCAAAATTAAACTTCTAAACTTAAAGGAGAAATATGGGACACTGTGTAATAGCAGTTCTAGTGATTTTAGTGTCAATTTAGATGTGCTTGGGTCAAGAATACATTTTTGTTGTTTCAAAATCCCCAAAATGGTCGTCAAATACAAGCAAAATCCAATATGGCTGCCATGAAATGCGCATATTTGGCAAACTATAGTTATGGCATAATACACCAACCTTCGTTTGAACTTAAGTGTATGTTTTGATCCTCTCTAGATACTTCTTGGACATATTCAGCAAATTGCAAAAGTTTTGAATTTCCAAAATGGATGCCGTGGTACCTCAAAATTAAAAGGGCGTTCCAAAAGTCACTTTTTTGACCAAATGATCATTTCACGGGTCAGTTGATGCCGATTAAGCTTGCCCTCTGCAGTATAGAACAATAAATAGTTCGACCCCTCAGTACAGCGTCTGTCTCTTGCGAGTGCTATAGCCTCCCGGTTGACGACCCCATCAGATATGGTGTACGGCGGCGCTTCCTAACTCGGGCATCGTGACAGAGGACTGAAAAACAATAGGGATCTTTGGGTGAGGGACAGTAGAATTGAACCAAAAAAAGTGGTTTTCGGGTGGACAATTTTGCTAAATCTTCCTAAAAAGGGTATTACTTTAGGTGAAATGTAGCAAATTTTCTGAAAAATAGAGGTTTTGGGCAAAATATTTCAAAATTTTCCCTAAAAAAAATTGGGGCCTTTCGGTGTGACGTGGTTTAAGATTGGCCAAAAATGTGGTCTTTGGGTGAACTTTTGTTAAATGGGGTCTTTGTGACGACAACGATGCTGGAAAACGTGGGTCGTAAGAAGCTATAGGCCTACGCGTCACCCCCAAAGTTGGGAGTAGTATGCCCCCAGGGGCAGCCTTAAAGTGACCCCTCGTACAGGTATTTCGTGCGCGTGCTATCTTTTATAGCTTCCGGTGCATAGGGAAAGACTCACATGTGTGAAATTTATATCGGTGTAAGGCTGGCGCTTCCAACTCAGAACACTCGGTATATTATAGGAGGATGATATACGATGGGGTCTTTGGGTGTAGAGAAATTCCAAATTGCCCCCAATCGGAGTTTCTGGGTGAAAAATTTTGGCTAAATCTTCCCACAATGGTTGTGGGAACATTTATGTAAAAAATTTTATTTTCAAATAGAGGACTTTGGGCACAAATTTTCAAATTTTTCCAAAAAACTTGGGTTTTTTTTTTTTTTTTTTTTTTAAGTTGCAAATTTTTTTTATGGCTGAACCTTTTTTAAAAAATGGGGTCTTTGGGTGACAACGAATTGATTAAGAGCCTAAATAGGCCTACAACGTCACTCTGATTCAAATGGCATTTATATATATTAGTATATAAAATGAGTGCACAGATCGTTTCTTGTCCTATTCCAAACATCTTCTCACATTCAATGACCAAAGTTAAGAGCCTTAGATTGCCATACTCTCAGTGATCCTCAGGCCTGGCCCGTTTCTATAAATGAAGCAGCAGAAAGTTTTTGCAAATTTTGTAGTTTGTCCGAAAATTACACACAGGGCAGCGTGTATAGCAGGGCAGAGCAATAACGATCAAAAAAAGATTAAGAAACCAACATCGCAATAATATAATTTTGTAAATTATTTGTCATTTGGGATTGGTATTTGAGTTTCGGTAAATCAGCCACTTATCTTTCTTACGTTGTGCCCCAAAACATACAAATAATCAGGGGCGGCGCCAGGGTAAAATCATAGGAGGGGGCGAAACATCATAGGGGTGCGAAACAGTACAAAAGGAACTAATTTTAATTTTGGTTTAAAAACCTCTAATTTTTGTGGCAATTTATTGCGTAAACCCATATTTCCTAAATTTTGAAACTCTCGATGGGGGGGGGGAGCCTCTGACACCCTCCTGGCGCACCCCGCTGAATAATTCTATGTTCACTAGCATATGTATCTTACTAACCTGCAAATGCTATCTCACTTCACAATTTCATTTAAAAAATTTTTAAAAATTAAGCAACGTGTTTAAATTTTTTTTCACTCAAAGTCCTCTATTTTTATGAGCAAAATGTTGTATTACGCTGACCCATAGGGCCGCTGTGTTGGTTATTTCCGTCCGTTTACGGACACGAAAATCAAAAATTGCCAAATTTATTCCAGAGTAGATGGATTTGATTGGGCCACACACACTTACTTAGGCCATAAACGTTTAGGTGATGAATATCTAACTTTTTTTTAGCTAAGTCGGTAACCGAAATATTGGCCTAGTGGTTAGAGCGTTTTCCTCACAGTCGGGAGGTCGAGGGTTCGAATCGCGGCCGGGTCATACCCAAAGACTGGTACCTACTCCTTCTTGTCTGACGCTCGTATTTCCGATGGAGTAGGGAAAGTAAACACGCGGGCTATTCCAGAAGACTAAACCCCTGTAGCTTTCGCTGTGTACTTGTCAAACGCATTGATTAGGCTTAATGGAACACGGAGATAGTCGCCGCCTTCTGCGCCATTTAAGGGGGCAGGCTGGGATCCAAATGCATCTTAAGGCTTTAACTGGTCATTGATTGAGAATATGTTTGGCTTATATGGAACAAGAACTACGATCTTGTGCACTCATTTTAATACTGAAATATATATTAAATTGCCTGTTGATATTAGAGGTGACACGTAGGCCTATGTAAGGCTCTTAAGCATCGTTGCCACCCAAAGACACATTTTAAAAACAAGTTCAGGCACAAAATGAAAAGATTCAAATTTACCACTCGACACAAAGAACCCAATTTTTGGAAAAATTTGAATTTTTGCCCAAAAGAACCTCTATTGTTTAGACAACTTTGCACAATGTTCACCTACACAGTTTGTGGGAAGATTTAGCAAAATTGTCACCCAGAAAACTCCTATTTTGGGCAATTTGAATGTCTCTCACCCAAAGACCCCATGGTATGCACATCCTCTGTTATCGAGTGTTCTGAGTTTGGAAGCGCGCTAACCGAAATAAAATGTCATTTGCGTCTTCCCTATGCCACCGGGAAGCTATAGCACCCGCGTACGAAAGAACTGTACGAGGGGTCAAACTGGGGCTACACTGGGGATAATCCCACTTTGGAGGTGACGAGTAGGCCTATGTAAGGCTTTTAAGACCCACATTTTGCAGCATCGTGTCGTCCAAGACCCATTTATAAAAGGTCACCCAAGACCACCACATTTTGAGCCAGCTTACCACGCACGAAAGACCCCAATTTTTTAGGGCAAATTTTGATTTAATGTTGCCAACAGTACATTTTCAGCAAATTGCAAAACTTTCAACTAAGATACCATTTTTAGGAAACAGATTTAGCAAAATTGTCACCCCGAAAACCACTTTTTTGGGGCAATTCGGATGTCTTCACCAAGACCATATTGTTTACACGGTCCTCTTCACTGAATGCCCGAGGTAGGAAGCGCCAGCCTTACAACCATATACATGAGTGTTCGTCACCGGGAGGAGGCTATGCACACGAAAGGACACTGTAGGCGGGGTGAACTATATTAATTGGGCTATTACGCAGAGGGCAAGCTTAATCAACTGACATCAACTGACCCGTGATGATCATTTGGTCAAAAAAGTGACTTTTGGACCGCCATTTGAATTTTGAGGTACACGGCAGCAATTTTGGAAATTCAAAAACTTTTGCAATTGCTGAATCGGTCAAAAAGTATCTAGAGAGATAAAAAACATACACTAAGTTCAAACGAAGGGTGGTGTTGCTGTTTGTTGTATATGCCATAACTCTAATTTGGCCAAATTATGTGTCTTTTCATGGCAGCCATTTTGGATTTCTTGTATTTGACGACAATTTTGATTGACAACAACCAAAAAATGTATTCTTGTACCCACAACATCTAAATGCCCCTAAAATCACTAGACTGCTAGTAAACAGTGTCATATTCTCATGTAGGAGAAAGTGTAATTTGGGCGCCCATTTTGAATTTTCTGGCATACGGCAGCCATTTTGGATTTGGAAAATGATTGCAATAGATTTGTCATGGTGAAACATTATAAATGCACACCAAAATTGCAATAATTGGCCACAGGATACTGAAAAATTAATTCGGACCCCCAAAAGGGAGCCCCCCGGACAAGCACTTTGGGCCCATTTTTTCAAAAAAACGGCCAGTGGGTCGTGTTCCCCGGAAACTTTTAGTCTAGAAAAAACTTAAACATTAAAGGAACACCCTTTCCCATCTGGTTTATATTGAGCGGTGACTAGAACGTTGGGACGATTATTAACAAGAATCAGTTTACAATCACTACGATGGCCTGGACTTCGGTTTTCTGCCAAAATAATCTGATTGTTTCCTTTTGGAGAAGGGCTCTGTACATACCATCCTTTTCAGAAGAAATACTTTCCGCCTTCATGAAACCAACTTTCAAACTAATTGTCTTCTGGGGTACTCTTTTGTCCGGGGGGCACTCCAATATGAAATGGATATGGATTTAAGGCTCGCTTCCAAAACCCAGGGGCATTCGGTGACAGAGGAATGAAAAAAATGGGTCGTTTTTTGGGTGAGAGACAGCCAAATTGCCCCCCAAAAATAGGGGTTGCCGAGTGACAAATTTGCAAAATTTTTCTTTTTTTAAAGAAAAATACGGGGTCTTTGGATGAGATTTTCGCAAAATTTTCTAACAAAAATAGAGGTATGGGTGAAAATGTTCAAAACTTTCCCCAAAATCGGGGTTTTGGTGGGACGGTGTAAAAAATTTAAAAAAAAAAAAATTGGGGGTCTTTGGGTGAATGAAATGTTCAAAAAACCAGGAGTCCTTTGGGTGACAACGATGCTTGGGAGGATCAAGGATGGGAGTGCCCCCGGGGTCTTTATGTCTCAAAAATGAGCTTTTAAAATGAATCGTTCTTCAATAGTGCTCTCTAAGCGGTTTAGGGCAATTTATCTAGATCAGCAGAAATCTTATCATATCCATTTAGACGAACGTGAACATGATGAACAGGGTGAAGCTAAATTCATTTTTAGCATGATTGATTGTCACGCATCGTCTAGAGGCTGATGTTCTAAGTATCAGCCATGTAGCCGTTGTCTGTTTATTAGGAATTGGTATGCCCATTAGAGCTATAGATACGGTGGTTTAAGCGAATCCCACTGTGCTTTCATCTGACTATAATACTATAGACTTTCCCAGTTAATATTTTCGTTTCATTTTTCATCAATTTCATTTTATGTTAGTTTAAATTCGTCCCGAAAAAAAAAAACAATTTGCTGTTTGTTACGTTTAATTTCGTCCTTGGGTAATACACTGGTGCCATAAAGTTGGATCACTTTTTCACACCCAATCTTAAAACATAATTCTATTTGAACGCCTCAAGATAAGATTAGAGTAGGTGAATGGATTAATAATGAGTCCCCACTACCCGGTGACGTGGAATCCATGCATTACTTTTGAATTCCGTACAATGCTTTGTTGCGGAGCTATAAAAGGCCAGAAGTGGCTTGTTTGTTCATTTTGCCTGATCAAGCTGTGTGCAAACGAGCCCAGTTTTTCAAAGTTGCTTGTTACCTTTACAACAAAACAACGACATAGAGATTCCCTAGGACTACTGCCTTGTCCAAGGCATTGTCAAATGCACCGAAGAGTTGCTTGTTACTTTCGACGGGAAGGGTATATACAAACAAGCAAAGTCGCTGATTTCCTCAGGAGATCGCAGAGTACGGTCGTAAAATTCCTCAGACATCATCGAGAGGGGGATCATTTGAGGCCACGAAAATCTCCAGAACGACCATGATTGACTACAAGACGAGATGATCGCCGCCCGACTGTTCTAATCTGTGCCGTTAGACTCCGGGAAAATGCAAACGAGCCGTCTTCGTCATTTATGGAGAAGACACTGTGGAATCAGCGTTTCCCGCCAAACTGTAAATCGGAGATTTCTTCCGACATACCTAGCAAGTACGAAATGACCAAAATGTCCACGCCTAACCGTTTAACACAGAGTTGCTCGAGTCGCTGGGGCTATAGGGAGCAGAAGATTACAGCTCGGACACTGGCGGACACCCTTGGACTGTCAGATGGAAGACAAAGGGTTGTCGATTACGTGGTGTGAGACAACCGTCCGAGTGATGTATTCCGGAATCGAACTCAGGTGGGAGGGCGGTCAGTAAATGGTATGGGCCGGTATTCATTATGGAGGGAAACACGTCACTGGTTGTGGCAATATGATCGATGGGGGACGCTCCTGCCCATTGACATCAAAACAACATTGTGGACAGTATGCCGCGACGTCTTGACGCACTGATTCAGCCGGGGGTTGGCCTTTCTCGATATTAGTGACTGATCAATCATTTAAAAACATTAACAATTCGATGCTGATGAAATCACCCAATCACTGGCTTAGAATGTGTTATACTGTAAAAGACTGATGTGGAAAAATGTAAACCAAAAACTTAAAGCTGCTGTTCAATAGCCCTTTTCCTTTCAGGCTAGAGTGGATGAGCTAGGACCCAGGTCAAAAACTCATAGTTTACACCTCAATACAGAAAAAAGGTTTGACACCGTGGTAGTTAGTATGGACCCTCTATATCAAACGGTAGGTAGTAGTACTCTCAAATTGTGGTGTCACTTTGTCAATAGGGCCAATTTAAAGTTGAACAGGGGTCAAGTTTTTAAAAATGCCCCAATCCTGATGAAATGTATGCCATAATGTCCGCTAGTCATAAGGAATTCAAAAAATGTATAGTTTGTACCATCTATGGACCAATGGGATTTGGAGGTTATGGGGTAAAAATGGCTCTATAAAATGGTAAAAAGGTCAATTTCTATTGTACAGGGGTCAAAATCGGAGTTGCGCCACTTTGTTGAAAATGATAGAAGGTGTTCATCTAGCGTTAATGAATCAAAAATAAGGAATAGTTTGTACCATCTGCCCATGCATAGTACATTGTTTATGGGGACAACAATAGGTCCCTGGTCAAACATACCAATTGGTGTTGACCTCTTTGAACCTTATCTCCGTAAGTAGCGCATTTAAAATAATACAAACTATTACTTTTTTTATTTTTTTTACGTTTTTCTTTTTTTATTTAAAATATTAATCAGATTAACTTTAATGTTGATCCCTTGCATACAAATCGAGATGGACCTTTTTGTCCATTTTAGCCATTTTACCTTTATACTCCAAAACCAAGGTCGTAGGTGGTACAAAAACATAATTTTGGAATCCTTATGATTAGATGGACAATATGTATACATTAAAACATGATGGGCATTTTAAAAAGTTTGACTGCCGACTTAAATTGGCCCTATTGAAAAAGTCATACCACAATTTGAGAGTACTAACCACTTAGCATTGATGAGAGGGTCCATACGAACTAAAAGGGTTCAAACCTTTTCTGTAGTGGGAGTGTAACGAACTCTTTAAATAGGCCCCTATGATATTATGCTTCATCCTCTATAAGGACACAGTTGTAAAGGGTTAATTGTTTACCAATTCATGGTATATATCGGAAGAGGACTGATCAATCAAGAAGTGTGGCGATATTCACCCTATCATAAAAATAACTCACACTGTAAGAACATTCCATAAAAAGTGGTGAAAAATATTGTATTCCAACTTTTACCTGAGGAACAGTCCAAGGGATAAAACGTGCTTTATATGTATATTAGAAAGGAAGGGGAAAGAAAGAGAGGGGGGGAACGATAGAGGGATTCGGGATGAGGATCGGCTTGAAGATGCAAATGGAGATTGATTGTTAATGGACTGTGACTGTGTGTGATGTTTAAATATTGATCTTCCCACGGTGGTTTCCCATCCCCCTTAGGTTCGGTTGCGGTGTTGAATGTGAAATGACAAATGAAAAGGCAACAGGAGAGTGAACACCGGAGCCTGGAACAAATTGGTATACCCGTATTTGTAAAAGGCCAATGTTTAAGTTATACCCCCACCGGGAAAATGTTGAGGCATACCTGATCCTGAACACCGCCGGACCATGTGGAAACAGTCCATTCTATTTCCCTATAGGGAAAATGGCACTTGTACTTGTAATATGAATCAGCCAATGATAATAACGTGATTAGTTTATGGATATTAAGGGGTGCCAATGAAAACATGACCAAGGCACTATTTCCAAAGCATAGTGCATGTTGGCTTGTTTAGCCCATCTAATTAGAGATTAGTCCATGTTTGGTAAGGTTAACGTTCAACTTCTGTATGGGATCTGCGTTATGTCGAGCTAACAAATGAACGGAATGTCACAAAATACATTCCGTTTTTCGTAGGTGGTTTATTTTTTTGTAATTATTACTCGTCGAAACGTTTTGTAGGCCTACATCTGACACTGATGATTTTTCCAGGATTAGAAACAAGTAAATTGAAGTTGATAATCAATATTGAGCGGAGGGTGTGGGGGGGGGGGAGTTGACGAGACTTTTTTGTTTGGGGTTATTTTATCGTTTTGTCTTACTTACTGGTCATTCAGTGTGATGCCCCTGATACCAGGACAAGTTAGCCGCACGTCTAAAGTAGAAAGAGAAATTACCAAAGGGATCACATTTCATTGAAACTGTCAAAACAGCACCAAAAGTCCATTTTAAGAAGGTAATGTCCCGCTTTGGATAAAGTGATTTTTTTAGGAGGCAGTTGTCTCATTGTTTAATTCCGCACCCCCCCCCCCCCCCCCCAAATACGTACGGACCTGCTTGTATAGCATAGGGACGCTAAACCATACGTGCATGGTAAATCAATTTTCTGGTCACCATAATTCAGTAGTTTTAGACCACAAAATCGGCTTCACTCTAAACTGGATTAAAGTATTTGATGTAAAAATAAATCGATTTGTTTTTAATTACAGGAACATTGAAAGATATGGTTCAAATAGTCCCACTAAAATAGTTTAGTCGAGATTTCGAGAGTAAGCAAATCAGACGCGAAGGGACCTATTTTATAACCATGATAACAGCAAAAAACAAAAACCAACGAAAAAAGGAAAAAAAATAAAAAAAATAAAAAAAATAAAAAAAATAAAAAAAATAAAAAAAATAAAAAATTAAACATTAAATTTTAATCTGGTTCTCAGGGAAAGTGATTTATTTATATTATCTTCCCACGTTATTTAACAATATGGAACAATGTTACTCACTGAAAATTACTGTTATTTAACCATGTTGACCCTCGTTTACCTCCACATTTTAGCGAAAAATATGAAGGTCGCCCGTCCGGGATTAGGGTATACCCAGAGAGTGTTGTGAGTCAATCCCACAATTCACCAGTTTTGGGAAATGTCACCACAATAGGATCTGTGATGCCACCAAAATACTATTCTTAACAATTAAAAACCCTGATTGTACACTCATTTTTCGCCCCCAAAGTGTTAGTACTTAGAGATTTTTTTAGCATGTTAATGAAAGTTTGTGGTCCTCTAGCTTCTTGTACACTTTATCCTATAGGCCTAAGGACTGACATTGAGATTTGTACAGTACCGTAAGGCAAAAAAAAGAAAAAACATTGCAATGCATATGGCATTGGTTCAAAACACCCTCCGGTGTGCATGGAGGTATACCATAAACAAAGTCGCAATTATTATGCACAATAATGGCTATAACAACTCGTGCAATTCTTAGCGCAAAAATGGATTTCGCCGATTTTCTGTGGAAAATGCCAATTTTGCCGGCTTGCGGAATTTATGACGTCATAACAAAATTCTCGACGAAGGCGAGAGTGGTAACACCCTCCCCCGATGGTATAAAACCGTGTTACAAAAAAGGCTTGGTGTTGTAATAGGTACAAGTATAATAATCCAAACTACTGACCATGTGACCTTATTCAACCTTTTTCAAACGGTTAATAGACATTTTTCCGCTGCGCTGATCTGGAATCCAACTCTTTCTAAAATCATTGGGACTTGATTTTAAATCTATAAGACTTGTTAGCGGGGACAAAACTTTTTCTTGATTAAAAATTAATAAGTCTGTAAAAAGACTTATTTAAAATAACGTCCTAAGATTTTTACAAACAAATCTAAAATGACATAAAACTCAATCCTAAGCAAATGAGAGGACTTATGTTAAGTCTAAAAGACCTTATTTTCACACCCAAAAAAAGTTTGGTCCCGCTAACACGTTCTTCTTAGATTAAAATTAAGTCCAGGTTTAGAGAGCATGGTTTCGTATGGCAGTAAAAGAATCATAAAGGATTGGTCACTTGCGTTGCTTTCAGAAAAAACAACGTGTTTGTTTAGTATCTAACCAATCCGAAAGTGGAAAAAGCAACGCTTTGCTAAATGTAAGCACGCACTTTCAGGCAGTACTTAATCAACGGCTTTGCTTTCATTAGAACGCGAAATTAGGAGTTGATGCTTAGCCAACCAATATTAGAAAAGAAAAAAACATGCATTGCTAAGGCCAACCAATCAGAAAGGAAAAAAAAAACCACCGCTTCTCTTTCAATCAGTGGCTTAAACAAACGCGTTGCTTTTCAACTATCAACGCGTTACTATGAAAAAAACAACACGTTGCTTAGGTGACCAATCAGAAAGTACAAAAACACACGTTGCTAAGCATCCAATCAGGACATTGAAAAAGTATCGCGTTTGCGTTCATTAGCCATGCTTGTTTTTATTTTTTCTGACTGTTAGTTAAGCAACGCAATGTTTTCTGAAAGCACACGTTTGCTAGAAAGCAACGCGTTGTGACCCATACCTATGCGCCCCTTTTAGCTTGCCATAGACTGAACTTTATTTTATGGTTATTAACCCATAAAAAATTATGCAAATATGATACTTCATGAATAAAATCCGGCCCAACTTCCAGGTAAAAATAAGGGGGGCCAATCGTAACACACACCTTTAAAACATAACATGCATTAATCGTTTTAACCACCCGCCATGCCTAATCCCTTTTCCCCAACCGGCATAAGAACATGCTCCTCATAAAATTAGACACTTTGATTTCCAAGTATATAACATTTGGCAGAATTCCAATGTTGCGAATGCGATGGGTATCAATTGGTCCATTTCACGGTACCTGTGGGGTTGGTTGCTTGTCTTTTAACTATTAGTGTGTTGCCCAATCACGTGCATCGGCGATTAATTACATGAATAAGTCTCGCGTAACGCAACCCATCCCGCTGACTGCCGATGTTATAAATCACTGGGTTAAGGATGGATTTTCAATACAGCATTATCTCATATAAACATAAGAGTATATTCCTGTTTGGTTTCCGGTTCTCATATTTGGAGTTTTTGCGTCGAACATTCTAGGAGCCCATACAGAGTAAAGAGCCTGACTGGATCTGCAAATAAAAAAACACGCAACAGTTTTCCAATTAACATGCGAGTACTTGGTTATTCTTACGCAAATTCTGCGCAGTTGCGTTATGTGAGGGTTATCGTCAGCACTAAGAATCGATTTATGTAGAGTTCTAATAATAACAACGCAAAGCATTTAGTAGGAATATTGTCATGTAACTATATTCTGAATATAGCACAGCTTTGAAGCTCCATTTTGGCGAAGGCTGACATACTGAAAACAACCACGATGCCATGCTGCGTAGTGTTTATTTCTGGCCATCTAATTCAATATAGTTAATTTCAGCTACCATGGGAATGTGGCAGAAAGATCAACAAACGACCTAAACCATATACTAAAATAATAACTAGAGCACGTCTCTTGGTGCTCAGCAGCCGATGTTTTTAAGAGCGATTGTAGCACGGCATACATACTCTTCTCAATCTGTCAAAAACACGGTACTAATGGCGATAGATGCGTAATACCAGACACTCGACATTTGCGATATAATGCTCATCCCGGTGACCTAGATGGTCTCTCGTCCTATAGTCTGATTTTTTTATTCCTGTCAGTTCATTAAAAGTTTCGGGGGCGTGGTCGACGATTCCATTTGTTCTGAGAGGTTTTATTCTTTACGCAATCAATACAATAGAAATTCCGATTTCACGATACCGGATCAGATAAGGCCATAATTAAAAAAATGTCCCTTTTCTCACGAAGGCAAATGTTACAGGAAAATGCACTGCATAAATCCAAACACTAACGTTGAACAAACTCTGAAGCATTCAACATAAGAAATGGTATGAATAAGTAATTATTACTAACCAAAGTTATTATACGTCAATAGGGAATATCAAAAAATCCGATACGTTTACATTTATTCGATCTTGTTCCAGAAATTATCCAAAGTTATTTAGAGTTTTGGTTAGTCAAACAAACTACAATATTCACGTAGCCTAATCCTCCTATTCACCCAGGCCTTGTTCATGACACTTTATCCGTTCTTTGATGACACAACAAAAGGAATCGATAGCGTTGTCGCAACTTTACGGACAATTGTTCAATTGAATCTGGTAGGAAAGCCTTTATAAATCGATACAAAAAAAAGTTCGTTCATGTACAATGGGTTTAAAGCATCTATTACTCTTTGAACCAAATTTTAGCATTTCAGCTGTTAAAACGGCTTTTTAGTATTTGGTCTCAACAAATACCCTCCACATTAATTCGTACCATCGACAATATGGGTTTACTGACAGGAATAAAAAAATCAGACATAATCGGCCGATTGTCTAAGTACACTCATTATTGCATTTCCGCTACCTGTAATTAAGAAAAAAACAATCTGCTATTGCTAATTAGCAGATCAAAAAATTAGTGCAGTGCGCATGCGTTTGCAAACGCCAAATAACAATAAGAAATGTAAAACGTTACTGATGAGCCCCAGACATGGTAACACATGGAATGCTATGGTAAACAGCAAAGGATCGGAGAGTTGTAAAGAACAAAGCCGGTATACCGTGTGTCCCAAAAAAAAAACGGCAACATTGGTGGCAGGCGCCATGAGTTTTGAACAAAAGCACGTGACTAATTATTGTTGTTGTAAGGTACGTACGACGTTAGCTAATTCCCTGAAAAGTTCATAAAGGATAGAGGGGTTCAATATTTTTGAAGATATAACTCCAGGAAATCAAGTAACCTGCAGGACCCATTAACCAAAGTGAGGCGCTTTTTAACTACCAAATCGGCACTGTTACGTTTGCGCCAGAACCCCAATATGCTCTCTAAGTCCAACCACTATTTCCCTTTTTTTTAAAAAAAGACAGGTGCTGCGCAACAAATTTAACATTATAAATGTTTTCCATTGGAAATAACAGCTACAAAACATGCATAACAAATTTGTTCTGCAAGAAATTAGTGCACACTTAAAAGATCGAATTAGGAATGTATGATCAACAAATTCTTCATATTGTCCAAATAAGACCGCATTGGATTAGAGTTAATCATTCATCATCATTTTGTTACAGCACACAGAGTTATCTTAACCCAAAATTTAATGACAGAATGAATATACTGATATTATTATTGAGTTTTGTGTTGAAAACATAGGTTTTACTTTCATAAAGTTGAGAATGTAATATTATTTTCAGTAACAAGCAAGTTGCAGCCCAACGCATTTATCATTTTATGTAATTTGGGGTTTGTCTATGAATTAGTCATAGTTTTATATCTTCTTGAAACATATTTTATCACCAATAAATTAATGTTTTATTATTATCAGTTAAATATTAATTATGTAAATGAAGTCATTTGACCCAGTAGAAATTGTTCTGCAAGAAATTAGGGTAAGTAAATGTTGATTGCAATCAACATTGTATTTGCCATTCTTTTCTTCATTGCCAGTCTTGTGGTTTACCAGCTCCTCATTTTTGTAAAACTGGTTCTGTGGGTTACTTGATTGTTGGGGTCATATCTTAAAAATTATTGACTTTACCTTTATGAAATTTTCAGAAATATTAGCTAGCAGTCCCATCTTACCTTACAACAAAGAATAAGTAGTCACGTCCTTTTGTTCAAAACCTATGGAGCCTGCCACCAAGTGTTGCGGTTTTTTTTGGGACACACGGTATAGCGGGAGAAATCGATGGTGTTATATGGTGTACATTCTGGGTACGAGTAGGAACTTAGGAATGATGCATTGGGAGTGACATCTGTTTGTAATAATAAAGAAAACGGTACAGATGACGTCATTATGACGTATAATACCCCGATACCAATGGTGATTGTGATGCAATTTGTAGAGTGCAAGACGATTGCAATAATTACATTGACCACTTTTTTTTCTAGGTTCTTCAACTACAAACGAGTCCCTTTTACTTTTGTCTAAGTCTAGATCAGGTGTATGTTAATTGCATAGTCCAGGTTGCACTATAGCAACGTTTTTTAAACTGACAACATTTCCCGCACTGGGGTTCGCTATACGAGGAACATCAGCATGCAGCAGTATTTCATCCACATATAACACTCAACTCGGAGATATTTGAATCATTTGCCCTAGTTAATATATGATATGGGTCCACCTTTATTTGTCCATGGGTATCAGGAATGTTGATATAACTCAATATCTTCACTCAGCTCATATATTAAGTGGTTCTTCTTTGGAATATTCGCTAATGTTTGCGTCTCCCCTAAAAGCCATACTCATTGTACAGTCAGCATTAGATAATTTATTTATATTATATTATCACTGATAGACAGTAACAAAATGGAACAATGTAGTCACTGAAAATACTGTTATTTAACCCTCGTCTTACGGGGGGAGAGGGGGGGGGCACCCTAGTGAACTTTGCTCCGGTGCACTAAAATGCCAAAGGCTTTCGTAAAAAGCTTCTATAGGTAATCATTCTTTCATCCTTTCTGGTCATTTAGCGAAAAAAATGTGAAGGTAGTATCTTCACCGGGCCGGGATTAGGGTATACCGTAAACAAAGTCGAAAATATTATGCACAATATGGCTCTAAAACTCTGTGTTTATGTAAAAATAGTCAATTGCCATCATTTAGAGCTGAAAACCGCATGAAAATCCAATATTCTTACCTTTTTTAGCGCAAAATTGGATTTTCCCCTATTTTCTGTGGAAAATGCCAATTTTGCCGGCTCGCGGAATTTATGACATCATAACAAATTCTCGAAGGAAGAGTGGTAAACACCCTCCCCCGATGGTATAAACCGTGTTACAAAAGAGGCTTGGTAAGACGAGGGTTAAAACAATCAGAGGTGGTAATGTTAAAATGTAATTAACGGTACAAGTATAATAATCCAAACTACTGACCATGTGACCTTGTTATTATTATAACCTTTTTCAACGGTTTATAGACCATTTTCCCTGCTGTCAGCTGAATCTGAATCCAACGGGTTCCACACGAGTATGGCAAGCTAAAACATTCACTAAGTATTGATCACAAAGCGTTGCTTTAAAAAAAAAACGCGTTGCTTAGCTAACCAATCAGAAAAGTGAAAAAGCAACGCGTTGCTAATGAAAGCAACGTACTTTCAGGCAGCACTTAATCAACGCGTTGCTTTCATTAGAAACGCGAAATTAGGAGTTGCTTAGCCAACCAATCAGAAAAGAAAAAAAAAACAATGAGTTGCTAAGTCAACCGATCAGAAAAGTGAAAAAGCAACGCTTTGCTTTCAATCAGTGCTTAAGCAACCCGTTGCTTCAACTAGCAACGCGTTGCTTTAACTAGCAACGCGTTGCTAATGAAAGCAACACGTTGCTTAGCAAACTAATCAGAAAAGTAAAACAGCAACATGTTGCTAAGCCATCCAATCAGGAAAGTGAAAAAGCAACGCGTTGCTAATGAAAGCAACGCATTGTTTAGGTACTGTCTGAAAGCACCACGTTGCTTTCATTAGCAATGCGTTGCTTTTTCTGATTGGTTAGCTAAGCAACGCATTGTTTTCTGAAAGCAACGCGTTGCTAAGAAAGTAACGCATTTTGCCACCAATACGCTATGTCCCTTTTAGCTTGCCATAGCCTGTACTAATATTTATGGTTAACTATAAACGACAGTTTTTGCTCTAGAGAGAAATGCATTCAGAGTCTGAAATTTCAGGACAACAATGAGAAAAATATGATCTTTCATATGATATGTATTCAGGGAGCCCTTAAAGACAATCGGAACACACACCTTTAAAACATAACACCCAAATCGTTTTCCCCACCCAGAGCGCGGCCCCCCTTTCCCTAACCACGGCACAATAGAAATAAGAACATTATAGCCTGCTCATTAGACACTTGACTCAAAGTATATAACATTTGGCAGAATTCCAATGTTGCGAATGCGATTGGTATCAATTTGGTCCAATTGCAGGGTACAAGTGGGGTTGGTTGCTTGTCGTTTAACTGTAGCGTGTTGCCCAATCACGTGCATCGGAGATGAATTACATGAATAAGTCTCGCGAAACGCAACCCGATACCGCTGACTGCCGATGTTATAAATCACTGGGTTAAGGGATGAATTTAAATACAGCATTATCTCGGATAACCATAAGAGTATATTCTGCGTTTCAGGTTCCATGTTTGGAGTTTTTGCGTCGAACATTCTGAGGAGTCCATAAAGAGTAAACAGCCTGACTGGAGTTTGGCAAATAAAAAACACCGCACAGTTTCCAATTAACATTCGAGTAACTTGGTTATTCTGACGCAAATTCCGCGCAGTTTGCGTTATGTGAGGGTTATCATCAGCAATAGATCGCTTATCTAGAGTTCTAAAATAAAAACACAAAGCATGGGTATTAGTAGGAATAGTGTCCATGTAAACTTATTATTAATGAATATATGCACAGCTTTGAAACTCCATTTTGGCGTTAAGTTGATACTGAAACACACGAGGCCAGCCTGCGTAATGTTATCTTCTGGCCATAATAATGCATATGAGTTATTTCAGCCTCCATGGGAAGTGAGAAAAGACCTAGAACAAACGACATTAAACCATATACCTAAAACAATAGATAGAAGCACGTCGTCTTGGTGTTAGCAGCCGTGTTTGGCGGATTTGTGTAGCACGGATAATATCTTTACAATGAAACCAAAAGTTACTATGGCGATAGATGCGTAATACCAGACACTCGACATTGCGATTATCATTGCGCATCCCGGTACCTAGATGATCTTTCGTCTAATCGGCGATGCATAAGTAACCTCATTCTGCATTTCCGACTACATGTAATTAGAAAAAAACATCGCTATGCTACATTAGCCCAGATAAAAAATTAGTTGCAAGTGCAGCATGCGTTTGCAAACGCCAAATAAACGATTAAGAAAGTAAAACGTTACTGATGAGCCCCAGAATGGTAACACATGGAATTGCTATGGTAACTGCAAAATTGGTCGCTGAGTTGTAAATGAACAAAAGCCGGGACCTTATAGCGGGAGAAATCGATGGTGTTATACGGTGTACATTCTGAGTATGAGTAGGAACTTAGGAATGATGCATTGGGAGTAACATCTGTTTGTAATAATAAAGAAAACGGTACAGATGACGTCATTATGACGTATAATACGCCGATACCACTGGTGATTGTGATGCAATTTGTAGAGTTCAAGACAACTGCAATAATTACATTGACAACTTTTTTCTAGGTTCTTCAACTACAATGACCACTTTTTTCTAGGTTCTTCAACTACAAACGAGTCCCTTTTTACTTTTGTCCAAGTCCAGATCAGGTATCTTTTGCATAGTCCATGTTGCACAAAGCATCGTTTTTAAACTGACAACATATCCCGCACTGGGGTTCGTTATACGAGGAACATCAGCATGCGGCAGTAACAATTCCACCCACATATAATATAACACTCAACTCAGAGATAATTGAATCATTTGCCCCAGTTAATATATGATATGGGTCCACCTGCCAATCTCGTGTTGCATTTATTTGTCTATGGGTATCAGGAATGTTGATAGAACTCAGCATCTTCACTCAGCTCCAATATTTAAAATAGTTCTCTTTTGGAATATTCGCTAAGGTTTGCGTCTCCCGTAAAAGCCATACTCATTGTAGTGTCAACATTAGATAAGCAAAATTCCCTGGGTCATCAATATTGGCCGGTAATAAAACGAAAGCGTATATTGCTTTTATGGTAGACATGTGTTAACTTAATCTTCAAAATGCCGTGTTAATTACACAGCGGTAAACTTCTATGACTTTGTTGAATAATTTTACATAATTGCTATCAGCAGTAGACAGCACAATTTGCACTGAAGCCCCGAGTAGCTCTAGACGGTATTACTATTCAGTAATAAATAACACACAGCTACATTTCTTTACGAAAACCATATTATAAGCCACGTCATTACAACATTTTGAAGAAATTAAGCTAATTTCTGCACTTCGCTGAGCATTAGTAGACTAATAGTGCTGTCTATATTAGGCGTAAGAATGTCTGTGATGTATATAGGATTATTACCATGCGCGTGGCTCTTCTTTATACACAACCGTGAATGCAGATTGGAATGTATTGACTTGAACCATTTTTTTTTATTCCATTGATGTTTGTCAAATATTCTCTAACAAGAAAAACTGTTGTCCTGTGATCTCTCATCTATGAATCCACTGTTCTAAATAGTCACGAAACGATGCAAGTTCGTAGCTTTGTGCCAAAATTACAGCAACCAGTGCACGGCCCGAGAGAGGCGTTGTTACATTTCCCGAGCACATATCTGTTTGTCAGTTTGCGATCACGCTCATTTCATTTTTAGTAATGGGCCAGTTGTTTTACGATCCCTTTATAATGTGATAGATGGCAATATCCTTAATGGCAATTTGTAAATTCATGTAGTGAGATCCCATGTGAACCGTTGTATGAAATGATGCGGGTTACTAACTGCAAACGACTTCATTATTATCATTATCGGGTAACTCTCATCTACACTTCTTGTCCCGTGAATCCAAAGCGAATGAAATGATAGAAATGACACACACAAACAAACCATCCACACCCAAACTGAGCCATATACTGTCACAAAAGCTAGCAATAAATAACCAGTTCCATTCTTGCTTGCATTACATCGCCGAAATTTTTGGTTAACGAAAAGTGACAAGAAATTCATGTAGCTTTAAGCGTACAGCTGTCATTATTTTTGTAGCATCAAACTTACACAGACATCTTTCAGTAATGGATCATCAAAATGTAACGTTATATGTCATGTAGGCTGAACCGTCAAGGATGGGTCGCCCATCGAGATCGACTACATGGAG
Source organism: Ophioderma brevispina (assembly GCA_023653785.1). Classification (NCBI taxonomy): domain Eukaryota; kingdom Metazoa; phylum Echinodermata; class Ophiuroidea; order Amphilepidida; family Ophiodermatidae; genus Ophioderma; species Ophioderma brevispina. The sequence continues at coordinate 3,038 of JAMKCH010038436.1, read as the reverse complement.
TCGTAAACATGGTTCTATAACTCGTCAACCACGCTGGCTGGAGTATAGCCCAGACGATTAAAAGCAAAAAACAGACCCACTATTTTATATTCAGATGAAACAGATACGCTTCAAAGGTGAAATGTCAATAACATTAACTGAATTGATCATTTTCATCCTGAGATAGATCCAACGGTAATCACAAACTCATGGGAGAGATTTTGTGTCCATCTATTCTAGTTTATCCGTTAACAGATCTCAGTAGTAAAAAGACGTCCTCATGAAACGAGGCGTGAGAAATTCATTACAAGTTCGCAAACTCTTCATTTTTCCCAATGACGTTCTTGACTACCAAAACAATGGACGAATCCAATAGCTTCAAATGTGGTTACAGGAAAGGCGCGGCGGTAGCTTTAAATAATACGATGTCAGCGGGCCTCACTTTTTATATATGGATCAATCCTTACGCCGGGAAATGAAAGTTATTCATTCGCCCCAGTCAGCCACCTTGTCTAGGACCAATGGCACATCATTGCTATGTTCCCACACACAGACTCGTTCTCTCCAGCGGAAACTACAACGTTGTCTAAAAACGGATTTGAAGGATTAGAAAATGGAAAATACCGCCACCGCCTCCAAGTAGCCCCTGCAGCTTGCGCTTGAATTTCGTCACACCAATTGAAATGGTTTTAAAAATCTCCCCCACAGGGGTAGTGGGTAAGCTTATCTTGGGGAAAGTATACAGTAAACTGCATCTGTTGTCCCGCCGATAGCCGATTTCCTCTTTAGTAGCGGCTTCTTTAAGCGTTAAACAGAGGTAAGAGGCTCGGAAATTTCGGTGGGAGGAGAGAGAATTATCAACAAGTTGGTAAAGGAATTTCAAAAATGGGATTTCCCTGCAGATCTCTTCAATAAATTGAGATAATTCGCTTGCCAACCCTATTCAGTTGTCCCCGGTATTTTTTCATTTTAAATTGATCAGAAATGGTGAATAAGCGAATTGGGGCTTTTTCCACAGCTAAGACAAAAACCAAACGAAGAATCAACGTGGTTCGAGCTCGTAATTTAAAACAAACTAAAAGCTATAAGATTAACGAGCAAACAGACAAAGGGAAGGGGAACGGAAAAGAAAAAGAAGCGGAAAGCCAGACGTCTTGTAAAGAATAGATAAAATGTGCGATGATAAGACAAGTCCACACTGGGGAAGGGTTATTAGTGGACAAAGGAGGGATAAGAATGTGCGGCAGAGACAGAGAAAGGGAAAGCAGAGAAGGGGTAATAACCATTCAGTTACATTATTAACTCTTTAAGAAGTATGAGTCACAAATTACAAAAATGAGTTTATATATATGCATGAAGGGGTATCCAAATGTTATCAATGTTGTCTGGAAAAATATGATTTTTATTTTTCCTCGTCTTAACGGTAACAGAAGACATATATATGTTCAAAAACCAGATCATTAGTATATTTTGGGTCTCATTTCCTCACCCACGCCCAAATCAAGACCCCACGGATTCATACACCAAGAAAATTCCAAATTTTGACATGTAAATGATGACTCAGACACAACAATTTGGCAATTTGGTAGATCATATTGGAAGACAAACAACTACTGTACGACAGTTTAATATTAGAATCGTGTATGCATTGCCACAGGTGCAGCGTTATTTCAAACGTACTAAAACCCGGAAAAGGAGATAAAAGGAGATATGTTAAAACTGAAGGAAAGGCTATTTGATGCAAACATTTCATCAGTGTAAACTTGTATACCACTGTTTTCTCTTCATATGCTTTACCAAACTGTCAAATGGGAGAGAGAGGTTCGTGGTTGATGACCATTGTATATTTTCGACGACTGTTAGAACAAACCCTTTGTGTATTGAATTGTATAAAAAGGGAAAAACTCTAAGCAGTAAAAATTGAATTATATATAACTCTTCAAAGTTTTCCTAACTCGTATCAGTGTAATTATATTGTTACACTCCAATTTGTTGCTGCAATTAGAAATAATATATATATGCATGTTTGAATGAACAATATTTCTTCTTTTTCTTATGAAAAGTGATTTTAGTTATCATTTGAAGGTGGGTGACCCAATCATGGTCCGATTTCATATGCTGTTTCTCCCTCAGATTAAAGCAAATTACAAAAATGATTACCAGTTTGAGTTAAATCAGTTCAGCCCACATAGCCCTCTGAACAAAACATGTTTGGCTAAATTGGCCCTATATGTGGGGTGTGTTAATTAGGATTTGACTGAAACGCCTAGTAGTAATGTGTATATGAATCCAAAAGTAATTGAGGAAATAAAAAGATTTAGTGAGTACATTGTAGTCAAATAAAAGTGCTGGAGACGACAACATTGACAAAAACCACCATAGTCAAAAAAAGTCGTAAGTGAAATCATCGGTACATTAGCAATTACGATTTTATGTATCGATTTCTGCAAGTGTTATTCCTAACGACCTTTAAGTGCCAAAAGGGTGTCATACCTAATTTACAAAAAGGACAATCTAAGCCATTTCTGAAACTATCACCCGGCGTCTGTCTTACCGTGTTTTTCAAAAATACCTTGAAAGGACCTTGAGGTTGTTTTAACTACATCATAACTTTAAAATCTACGAAGTGATAAATAGTTTTGATTCAGAACATACGTTGAAAAAGTGGTATTGTTTTGACCATCTGTGGGCATGGTTATTGAGAACTATTTATGATGAACAAGTTGTTTGTGACAAGATATACTATAGTACATCAAAATACAAATTTAAAACCTAAATTCCGTTTTAAATGTAATTCAAATTAGGAACAAGAGATGCGCGAAAACGCTGCGAAAAATTTAACATTTTTAAAAATATGGTAACAAGCACGTGAGCGAGGCGTCATACCGTCAACAGTTTGGAGATAGATGATTCGTCTGGCCCATTCCCCTCATCAAAATATTGGATGGATTGTGTATCATTCATCCCCGGGATGTACGCATATGGTAACAAAATGAAACAACAGAAGTATTCCCCGATTTGTCAGAAAACTTTGGATCACAATGCTTTCATATATGTAT
>JAMKCH010038435.1:0-24184 GCA_023653785.1 Ophioderma brevispina | reverse complement strand
GATGGTATATTACATTTATATGAGATTTACGGTTTTATTTCAAATGCGCCGTTTGGCCGCTATTTTCAATTGAAGACGCTATCCAAGGTGGAAACGCCGATAAGAAGTCTGTAATGGTAAAGGAATATATTCGACCTGTTTCAGTGAAACCTTCTGGGACTTGAGCGTTTTCTACATTTTTTTTTAATGACGTCATATATAATTTGCATTTAAAATAATATATTATAAATGCTCAGAAAAATTGGCACCATTGATTATTGATAAAGTGGTAATTTTTAATGTATTTGAATCCAATGGCAAATTAGAAAATAAACACGAAAGGCCCGCGGGAACCAGTTTCCCTTACAAACGGACACGAACTAATAACGTTAAATACAAGTAGCGCGGTAACACCAAGACAAATGAATCTTAATTCATAGTTCAAATGAACTCGTTCTACCGGGGAATTGAGTACATCCGGTTGGTCTTAAAAAGAGGCGGTCCGTTCATTAAAAAACTAGCTGGTCCGGGTCGGGAGGGTTTGCCCTTAATTATCGGTCGGGGGCGGGGACGGATACACCGGTGTAGTCCGGGGTCGGGGTGAACAAATCTGCCCCGCAGGGTTGTCTGCAGTGGATAACCTTGGTGGTAACGATAGAACACAGTTGTAATGTTTAAAATGGCTGCAAAAAATCAGAAATTGTGTGAAAAACAAAAGCACTTAGGTTAACAACCATCCTACCCTTAATGTTAATTTATTGAGGGTTATGGATTTACTTTGCAGATACTTGATTGTGCTTCAACAGAAGCTACTTGCACGAAGTCTTTAAGCAGTCTTAAGTACTTATTGCAATATGCATTTGTAATGCCAATTTTGTTACCAGCTCTCCACAATAATAAAAAATAGCTAGTTCTACCCTGTCAAACTAGTCTTGTTAGAGGGCAAATAACTATAGTTATTGCTTGTTTTTTTTATAGGTGATTTGGGTTTGATGCAAGGCTACTCCCCACTTTTCTTGAGTATTTTGATCATAACGCTTTAATAGACCACCCTATTGCAATTTTGGTAGCATTTTGGAAAGATTGGGACAATTCCTTTTATAGAAAATGTTTACTTTTCATCTGCTGCATGTCTCATTTGGAGTTATAAGTTTAGGTCAAAATGATGCATGTTACTTGAAATTTGCAGCTTAAAATGCAAACAGGCCCCACTTCAAGACGCATGGCCATCTTTTTTAAATGTACATGCTGAAACATTTCAGAATTTCGTAAGAAAGTTAAGACCACGGTTAGAAAAAAAAAAAGGCTATCGGAATAGATGGATTTTCATTCAAACGTTAATTTCATTTGATTTTCACTAAAAATAATCAAATTTGATATTAGATCTAGCAAAACCCTCTAGTACACATTACATATGGCATCAGTTTTGGGTTTTGGGCCAACTAACATGCAGCCGATCGATAATGGTTCAAAACAAAAGGAAAACTTACCATTTATGAAAATTTTCGCGTAAATGCCGCATGTATTTGGCAAAATCTTGGGATGGAATTCAGTATTTTGGCACCACATCCTCAACACATGTACAGTTATTCCGTTAATTAAGCTGCCGAATTCATATGGTGGCAGTACAATATAAAAAAAAATTTCTTTCAAAATTTACACAGACCAGGATTACAGGTCAAATGCGGTCTCACGGACCTAGTTAAAACGGAAGGGGGGTGTTTTTTTTTTTCATGTGTTTGAACTGAAATTTTGAGCATGTTAGAAAAGTCCACCGTGCCGACACCGATGTCAGAACGACGTAAAGATTCCCTGTACTAACGTTGACCATACTACTGGCTGACAGCAACGCAAAACTGCCAATTAACTGCCAAGCTGAAGTGAAACACGTAAAGTCGCTGCAGAATTCCCCAGGCAGCCGTACGTAGCGCATAAATATGCAAAATAAATTTGCGGTTATTATATACAAAGACACATGGTCAGAGGAATAGTATGCCCTACTTCCCGTAGTATTTGGTTGAAACCCACTGGACTCTGGAAGACGAGGTTGTAAGGGAAATAGTCCATCTTATTTCCCTAGGGAAATCTGCAACGCATAATGAAAAAATCAAGCCAATGTAAAATAGAATGATTTTATTCATGATTCTGAATATTCATAAGGTAGTAATAAATGACTATACTCTGTCATAAGTTTTCTTGTATGCTGCGTCAAGAACTACGCAGCGGCCAGCATCCGCCAGACAGATCCATGACAACGCGTTACGGAAATAAAATAATGGATGTGCGTTACAATTCTCGCGTGCATATGTATAACCCTATTTCAGAAAGTAAATTTTTGATGGCAAGTATAGTAAAGCACTCCCCTGACATTTCAGTTAAAAATAGTGTGACAGCAGAGGTCGATTTAGAAAATAAAATCTACATGCACATGTTAGCTTTTTCCCAAATAAGGGTGAAAATACAGAAAATTAACATGCACAGAGGAAAATTCACATGCACAGGTCAATATTACATGCACTGGTGCATGTGTGCACCTGGGTAAATCGAACCCTGTGACGGTCAGTGACGGTTGTCAAAAAACTTATTTCATTTGGGCTTCCAATCCAGGTTGACGTACGCACATTGTGCATACCGGATACCCCAATCTTGCTTAGCCTTATTATGCTAAGGCATGAGGCTTATGGCTTAAAGGTGGTTGTTCCGATTTGTGTTGTATTGTGTTCGCTACTTGTATTTGGAGCATGGCACTTGCACATACCCCCCATCAGGACCGGGGAACAAAATCTTGCAGTTTTTTATGGTAGACTCAAGAAAGCATGTTGCAAAGCCCTATTCAAATGTGCTAATATTGATGGGTCACCACTAAAACGGCGTTTTTTTGTTTATATCTTGGGGAATGAAATGGATTTGAGGGCTCAAATTTCAGGACTAACAATGAGAAAATACGGCCTTTCATCATGATGCAAATCGAATCTACTTCCGGGTAAATCAGGGGGTCCCAAAGCCGATCGGAACACGCACCTTTAGTATACTGCTCCGTCATAAGTCCTTTTCTCTGAGTCAGACTACGCCAGCATTTCCGCCCAGTCAGAACCATGACCACGCGTAACGGAAATACATAGTCCGTCGCGTTACATGCAGCAACTTTCTTTGCGCGTATGTAGACGCCTATTCAGAAAAGGAATTGGGACGGCGACTATGCTATGGGTTATTTCACATTAAGTGTACACTTTGGTAACAAGGCTTTTAACCCTATTTGGTTCAGTAATATATCCACTTCATTGTTTTGGTGCTTTTGTTTTGATAGACCCTATCAAAACCAAGCTACCATTGCATTTTCATAACATTTTCCCAAATATCTAATAAAATAATATTTTTTTGTGCATTTTTTTTTAACGAATTTGGAATTCTCATTCACATTTTAATATGAATTAGTTAAAACCACTTATGTTTTATAAATCATATAACGGAGGCCTGATTTCTTTCCAATGTTGACTGAAATCTATCCATTTGTCCCTTCTGAAAGTGGAATTCCCCAAAATGACCTATTTAAGCACCCCAAAAGAGAAATGGTCTCACCATGACCCCAGGTCACACCCTGGCCGGTCATTACTCTCCCGCAATTCCGTTTGGCTCAGGAGCCCACACGCGGACGCAATGCCATATCAGGTTGTGGTGCGGGCCTGGAAGGGGAAAGTCAACATTGGAAAGAAATCAGGCCTCAGTTATATAACTTATAAAACATTTGTTTTTACTAAATCATTACACTGAGCTGATTTCCTTTACACCATGTTGACTGAAATTATGCATTAACCCCCGTAATGGACATAATTTCAATCAACACCTGACTAGCACACTCAGTCGTAGGTGGAACATGATATTTCGGAGAGCACCATGATGCAGTCAAAGGTAGAACCAAAAACGCCATAGCCCGAAAAACACATGGAATCGAGATTCCTAAAAGTCAGGAGCCAATAACTCACCTCGACAGTGGAAGTACACCAGTGGTGAGTAAAATGACCTTAGACTTTATAATGTTTAAAAGACCTGGCCAAATTTTTTGAGTAGAGGCCAGAGCCGCGAATCCCGCAGAGAAATCCCAAGCCTAAGGAATAAGCGAGAGGAAGAGCTCTGACAGAGACTGTGAGTGCGACGTAGGCCCTAGACAAAGGGCCCGAAGCACCCCGTGGCAAAGGCGGAGAACAAGGCCTCACACCCTTGCGAACAGACTGAGGATACGGGAGGGGGAGCCGGAGAAGCGCAAGGCGGACCAGCGTAAAAGACGCGGGGCAAAGAAGCTTAACCCCAAAAAACGGAGGCGCGGGCCCCCTAGAGAGGGGGTCGATCAGAACACCACAGAAAGAAACCCCCCGGAGAGAGGCACGTGGGAGATAAAGGTGAGAGACTGAATGAAGCTAAAGGCCCCAGACCCATGAGGGCTGAGAGATAAGTCCGACCATGACCCGGAAAGAAGAAGCTACAAGGAGAAGGAAATCTCCGAGATAATCCAGCGGAAAGGGAACCCGAAAGAGTAATTAAAGGCGAGGGATAGAGCGACGCCGCACCCAAAGGACGCTTGGGGGCTCCGCCAAGGAAACGCGCATAGAAACTCAGACCCCAAAGAGGGAACTAGCTGTCGGGTCAGAAACGGACGCCTTGCAGGAGCAATGGAACGAACCAACGTCACTCCCAAGGACGAAACCGAACAACCTAGGTGTGGTAGGCTGAGTTAGCAGACCGAAAAATCCAGACAACGGACGATCGGACAGCCAACAAAGCCTCAAAATCAGCGAAAAGTCCCACCTCAGACTGTCACAGCCAGGAGATGGAGGGCCGATTCAGGCCTCGATTCGGAGGTAGACAGAACCACTGAGGAAAGAACGAGGCAGACCTCCGCATAACGGGGAGCCGCGGCACCAGAAACAGTGCAACCGAAGAGCAGTCAAAAGGACTAGATAATGATAAACTAGCACGCCCCAGAGCGGGCCAGAGTCAATCCTGCCCCAGGAAAAGGGTAGACAAAGTGGGTAAACAATATCATTAGGTTGCCAAATGAATTACTTGATTTAATAATTAATTATTCTTAATTAATCAGTGGAAGAACCAGAGGAATGAGAGACTGGAGACATGTAAGCCCCCTACCATACTGGCAAAATTAGGTTTTTTAATTTGAGGCATAATGATTATCAAAAATAAATTTCAATCATAAAATTTTTTTACTTTTAAGAGTGGTTAGATTGTACTTGGTGTTCTTTACTATCCATGACTTGTTTGATGCTTAACATACAGGTGAGCTTCCATTTGAGCTGCGACACTTAAATCATACACACGTTTGTCATCCAGTAAAACAATTTTCACAAGGGTAATAACCCTAATTCAGGACAAAGGGGTCAACCCCGGAGTTTTCTTCTCTGCGTATCTATTTGGTTTGTAACTTGCAAATATTGGATTTATTGGTATGAAAAGTATACTATTTCTTAGAAAGAAAATATGGATGAATGAAAAATAACTAAAAAAACATGATTTTGCCCAAATGTTTCAGACAGCATAACAAAAACAATTTTGAATTTCCACGATTTCTTATGTTATTTTTTAGAAACGACAAATTTGTCTAGGGACGGTTTTTTTCATTTTCTTAAAATAGAGCTTACTTTTGCTAATTATAAGGGCGTGGTCTAAAAGTGTGATTTTTTACCTTTCTTTTCCAAATTTTTGAGTATATATGGAGAATATCTTTTTAGTTAGAAAATCGAAACTGACACAATTGAGAAAACCGTCCCTATAGAGAACCGAACTGCTATCGTAGGAAAGTCAAACCTTAGCTTTTTACCTTTTCGGTATTTTTGGAGTTATCTATTCTAGTCTGAAAATTTTGCCAATTTTCGAAAATTGAACAATTGAGAATTTTTAAAAAAAAAGTGTTTTAGTAAAAAAGGTGCTTTTTCACGCCATTTCAAGTTCTCCTCTTTTCCTTCTCAAATAACTTTACTTTGAACTTCAAGAATTGGACTATGTTGGTGCATTGATGAAAGACATCCCTTATGCCACTATTGAAATCAATGGTCTACATTAGCGAATGGGTTTTACATTTTTCAAATATTATTTTTCGTTTTTCCGAGAGCATTCGCGCAAAAGTACCTTAAAACCGCGCAACTGGCTTCATTACGCAGTACAATTCACCGCGCTGACGCGAGGCGGGCCGCCTTCGACTGAACTGGCGTAAAATGGTTGTTTTTTACATTCCCCGCCGTTAAGACCCTGCGTTTTTTGTGACTTTAAATGGTCAAATAGTTGTTTTAAAATCACCAAAACAATACAGCTCAGGATTCAGTCACCCTGCAGTAGAGAGAGCCCTGCGGGGCACCCCCGAATTCCCCGAAATGCCCCGACCGGACCGACCCGGACCGGACTGAAACTGGGTCGTGGTGCATTTTAGCAATTCTTCCCCGGTCCGGTCCTTTCCGGGATCATTTGGACTGGTCGGGTAGGTCGGGGCTATGTGGCTTTTGGTCCGGGGTAAACATAATTTTAAGCTGTTAAAAATCAGAAGGCACACATATATGAAAATTAATATCTGGATTGTCCTGGATTTCAATCATCTAATTCTTTTCTGCAAGCATCACCTTCGCATTTTTCCCCCCGGCCTACGTTCGTCCGTAAGTGTATTGCATTAATTGGTATTGCTCCACCCCATTTCTCAAAATTGTCTTGTTTCCTGCAATCATCTTAACTACGGATGCACAATGACACATACTTAAAAATCTGCGTAAATTTAATGACTTCATTATTGATTCTAAATCCATTTTCAGTTAAAAATCCAAAGTGCTCGTTCATACACTAGATTCGCGATTTTGCCATTTTCATTATCTTTGACATATACTCATATAGCATAACAAGCACACTGCGGCGCGGCTTTCCCCCACTGATCTCTACACAAATCAGTGCGCTTCCCCCCCATATCGGCTGAAGATGTTTGCTGGTTTTGGAAAAACTTGTAATGTCCCTGTAATTTTGAAGAAAACGAGACCGGACCATTCAGAACTCGACCAGGGGGTGACATGCCAAACCTAACAGCAACAGCGAATTCCCTGAGTCACAAAAAGTCCCCCGCATCTGATCTTTTCTGATTGTGAAATTTGAAACATTGCCTTTATTTTAAAAGATAAAACATGACCCTTCTAGGGATTTAACTTGGAAAATGGGCCCCGCAATGTCTAGGGATTTTCTGTGAAAAACCAACCCAATTGGGACTTGTATACTATCATATATTTCTATGATACTAAAGTGCTCCCTTCACGACAACTGCAAAAGCTTTGTTTTATTCATTGCTCATTAAAAACAATAAGGTCCATCCGTCTCATCACATTTTGCATTCACTGATATAGTCCTAACAATTTAACCCAAGATTTTTTGTCAATTATTCTCTTCGGGAGTTTCGGAAAAAGGTAAACTTTGACCAGAATGACACTGGCGCAAGTATCCGTATCACTTTTTTGAAACATATAGTCCCTGTGGCCATGTGTGTTCCCGTGGGCCTTTGAATGTTTATTTTCGTTCTCTGCGGTAACTTGTTAATTAATGATATGAGTGAACAAAAATTATGGTTCCAATTTTTCGAGTGTGTTGTTCATCCACCATTTTACCTGAAAATTAAGTATGACGTCATATTTCAAAATTAAAATATAACGTACACAGCAAATCAACCGGTTATACTTCCTTTATTCATTCTTTAACTCAGGGAAAAATGTTAAAAACTGAAAATTCAGCATTCCAGCAAATAACTCAAGATGGCGTCCAAAATGACAATATTAAAATGCGGCATATTGGGCCAAAATATCATTAACTGAGGAAAAAACCCACATATTTTCACGAGTAACGCAGAAACTGTTTTAGCGAGCAGATAGCTTGCTCTTCAGATTCCAGGAATGGTACTAAAATGTCTCCAAAAGTTCCATCACACATGGCAAATTTGTGAATAAATTCACAACTATTTGTCAGGCATATAGTTTAATATCATCTTGCCGTAAAATTCAAGATGGCAGCCAATATGGACGTCTTCAAATTTCTTTACTACAATTTATACAATCATGGATATATTTAGTTATAATAATTATCCAGACATCACCATAAGTAACGAATTTTATAGGACAATAGAAACCTTGACAATTAGAAACTCAATGTCTAGTATATTTTTGGGTTTGTTAACATACTTCAAATGAAAAAATATGGCAATATTCCTTCCGTTTAAGTCTTTAAACCTACCAAATTGCCATGTACCCTGTTTCACCTATGACCAACATTTTGAAATTTAAGACTGATAACAAATAAGTACATATTAAATAGTAAATATCTGGTGATAAACACATTCCTCATACCCCCAATTTATACTTTTACAATAATTTCTGGATGAAACATAACTAAATATAAATACAGACATATGGTAATTTGTCGCTTTTGAAAAGTCGAACGACAGACTATTGGTCACCATCTGGGACTTTCTCCATTGTTATCAAAATGTAAACGACAGACACGAGTTTTTCAATGGTCCAAGGAAATAATCCTTACACTTTATATACAATTTTTGAATGGTATATTACTTTGAATAATGATCATTTGTAAGGTTTTAATCTAGCTTCAAATGCGCCCGTTTTGGCCGCTATTTTCAATGTGGAAGACGCTCTCACAATGGTGGAAACGCCAGAATAAGAGTCCTGTATGGTCAAAGGAATATAATTATTCGACTTTTTCAGTGAAACCTTCTGGTACTTGAAGCGTTATTGCTACTACTATTTTTTTTTAATGAACGTCATATTAATTTGCCTAAATACATTAATTATAAATGCTCCTTTCAGAAAAATTGGCAACCATTGATTATTTTGATAAAGTTGGTAATGTATAATTGAATCCCAATGCAAATTACCAAATAAACACGAAAGGCCCACGGGAACAAGATTCCTTACACGGACACGAAACTAATAACGAAATACCAAGTAGCGCGGTACCACCAAATACAAGGAATCGGAAAACTCAATAGTTTCACAATGAACTCGTTCTTACCAGGTGGAATATTGACGTGAGCATCCGGTCCGGTCTATAAAAGGGCGGTCCGGTTTTTCATTAAAAAGCTAGCCGTGATCCGGGTCGTCGGGGCGGGTTTGCCCTTAAATTAACGGGTCGGGGGCGGGGACGGATTACACCGGGGTAGTTCCCGGGGTTCGGGGTGAAACAAATCGTTGCCCCGCAGGGCTCCTGTCCTGCAGTGGCATAACCTTTGTTGGTGTAAACGATTGAACAACGGGTTGATGATCTTAAAATGGTGCAAAAATCCCAAATTGTGTGAAAACCAAAGCACTAGGGTTGACACACTACCCTTTAATGTTCACATTTTATTGATGGTTATATTGGATGTACTTTGCAATACTTTGTTGTGCTTCAGCAGAAGCCTGCTTGCCAGAAGTCTTTAAGCAGTTTCTTTAGTACTTTGCATATGGCATTTTTTAATGCCAATTTGTTTACCAGCTACTCCCAACCATCATAAAATAGTCTGAGGTTCTAGTGCCCTGTCCAAACTCCGTCCTTGTTAAGATGGGCAAATACTCAGTTATATGCTTGTTTTTTTTTTATAGGTGCTTTGGGTTTGATGCCAGGCTACTCCCACTTTTTCCTTAGTATTTTGAATCAATAACTTGCTTTTAATAGGACCCTAGCCCCTATTGAAATATTTTGTGTAGCAATATTTGGAAAGATTGGCCAATTTCCTTTTATAGACAATGTTTTTACTTCTTCATATGCTAAGCATTGTAAGAATTTGGGAAGTTAAGAAGGTTTTAGCTCAAAATGATCAGTTACTTGAATTTTTGCAGACGAAATGCAAACAGGCCCCACTTCAAGACCATGGTGGCCCATATTTTTTTAAATGTACCATGCTGAAAACATTCAGAATTTGTGTAGAAAGTTTTAAGACCAAAACGGTTAGAAAAAAGCTATCGGAAATCGATGGATTTTCATTCAAACGTTAATTTTACATTTTGATTTCACTAAAAATAATCAAATTTGATCTTCATCTTCCCACCCTCTAGTAACACATACACATATTGGCATCAGTTGTTTGAGTTGTTGGGCCAACTAACATGCAGCCGATCGATAACTGGTTCAAAACAAAATGAAAACTACCATTTATGAAAATTGTTCGGTAAATTCGCATGTATTTTGGCAAAAGCTCGTGGGATGAATTCAGTATTTGGCACCACACTCCTCCAACACTGTACAGTTTTATTCCGTTAATTAGGGCTGCCGAATTCATAGGTTGCAGTACAATAATAAAATCTTTCAAATCTACCGACGCATTATAACCAAGGGTCCAAATGCGTCTCCACGGTGACCCTAGTAAACGCGATCATACTGAAAAATTTTGACGCATGTTAGACAAGTCACCGTGCCGACCACCGATGTCAAACGACTTCAGATTCCCTGTACTAACGGTGCCCATACTACTGGCTGACAGCAACGCAAAACTGCCAATTAACTGCCAAGAATGAAGTGAAACACGTAAAATCGCTTGCCAAGAAAGTCCCCAGGCAAGCCTAACGTAACGCATAAAATATGCCAAAATAAATTGCGGTAATAATATACAATACTACATGGTCAGAGGAAATAGTATGCCCTAACTTCCCGTAGTAGTTTTGTTTTTTAAACCTCACTGTGAACTCTGGAGACGAGGTTGTAGGGAAATAGTCCAATCTATTTCCTAGGGAAAATAGCACGCATACTAGAAACTCAGCCAATGAATAGAATGATTTTATTCATGAATTCAATGACTATTCATAAGGGGTAATAAATAACTATACGCTGTCTGTCCTAAACGTTCTTGGATTCTGCGTCAGACTACGCCAACGGCCAGCATTCCCTGCCACGACAGATCCATGAACAACGGTTACAAGGAAATTAAAACTAATGGATGTGCGGTACATCTATCTCGCGTGCATATTGTAGAACCCTATTTCAAAAAAGGAAATTTTGAATGGCAAGTAATATATAAGCACGCCCCTCGACATTTCAGTTAAAAATATGTGACATGACAGCATAGGGTCGATTTAGAAAATAAAATCTACTGCACATGTTTAGCTTTTTATCCCAAATAAGGGGCTGACAATACAGAAAAATACCTGCCCCGAGGAAAATTCCACATCACAGAGTCAATATGACATGCACTGGTGCAATGTGTGCACTTGGGTAATCGAACCCTGTGACGGTCAGTGACGGTTGTCCAAAAAACTTATTTTCATTTGGGCTTTCCCATCCAGGTTGACGTACATACACTGTGCATACCGGATACCCCAATCTTGCTTAGCCTTATTATGCTAAGCATGAGGCCTGAGGCTTAAAGGTGGTTGTTCCGATTTATGTGGTTGTGTTTCGCTACTTATTTATGAGGAGCAATGGCACTTGCAACACCCCATCAAGTACCGTGGGAAACAAACTTGCAGGTTTTGATGGTAGACGCATAATGCAATGTTGCAAAAGCCCATCTAATCAATACTGTGCTAATGAAGTGGTTACCACTACACAACCGGCGTTCTTTTTGTTTTATATCTTGGATGAAATGGAAATTTGAGGGCTCAAAAATGAAATCAAAGAAAAAAAAAAGCGACAATGAGAAAAATAACGGCACTTTCATCGATAAATCAAACATCGATACTACTCCGGGGACATCACGAGAAAAAAAAAAAACAGGGGGTCACACACACAGACGAATCGGACCGCACCTTTAAGTATACTCCTACCACGATACACATACAATCCTTTTAGCTGAGGACCAAGACTGAACGCCAGCCAATTTATCCCACCCAGTCAAACCATGAGCAACAGGTAAGGAAATACATAGTTGAGCTGTCATAAAGATAAATTAAAACAATAAACAAAAAAAAAAGAAAACTGAACTGAGCCACTTTCCTTGCGCGTATTAGACACCTATTTCGAAAAGGAATTGTGACGGTGACTAGTGCTATGGGTTATTTCACATTGAGTGTACACTTTGGTAAAATGGATCTTTTTACCCTATTTGGGGTTCAGTAATAGTCATCCCACTCTTGTTTTTGGTGCTTTTGTTTGATGTTTAGACCCATCAAGACCAAGGCTAACATTTCATTTCATAACATTTCAAATATCTAAAAAATCATATTTTTTTGTGCATTTTTAACGGAATTTGGTTTCTCATTCGACATTTTAATAATGAATTAAGTTAAAACACATTTCTTGGTTTTAATAAATCATATAACTGAAGTCCCGTATTTCCTTTCCAATGTTGACCTGAATATATGCAGTTCCCTTCTGAGAAGTTTGAATGCCCCCAAAAATAACCTATTTTAAAGAGATAGCAACGAAAAGACCCCTAAATATATAAAACTGTTTCCCTCAACCATTTTATGTAAACCCCAAAGTCATCACATGGTGGTGGCCGGATACCCCGTCAGAGAACAACGCCCGCCCCTGAGGGGCTTTTTTCCTTTCCGTGCTGTCTGAATGAGGACTGTGTCGTACTTCCTGGCTTAGAGGGGAACATTGCCTTTGAGGGTCCTTCGTCTGGGTGATTGGCTCCGACGCCGACTTCCGTTTGGGCTCAGAGCCCACACAGACGCATACACACATATCATGTTTGTTGGGCGGGCCTGGAAATCGGGAAAGTCACCATTTGGAAAGGAACTCAAGGCCTCAGTTATTGACTATAACACATGGTGTTTTTAACTGACATCATTACACTGAGCTGATGTCCTTTACACACCAATGTTGACTGACCATTATGCAATTAACCCCCGTTGAAATGAAAATTTCAATCAACACCAGACTAACACACTCAGTCGGAGGTGGAACATGATATTTCGGAGAGCATCCAGTAGGATGCAGTCAAAGCAGACCAAAAACGCCAGAGCCGAAAAACACATGGAACTGCTTCCTAAAAGTCAGGAAGCCAATAACTCACTTAGACAGTGGTAGTACACCAGGTTGAATAAAAGGACCTTAGACTTTATAAGTGATTAAGACCTGGCCAAAGGTTTTTTTGGAGGAGAGCAAGAGCCCGCAATCCCGCAGAGAAACCCAAGCCTAAGGACTAGGCGAGAGGAAGAGCTCTGACATAGAACTGGAGTGCCGACGTTGGCCTTGGACAAAGGGCCCTAAGCACCCCGCGGCAAGGCGGAGAACAAGGCCTCACCGCCTTGCGAACAATGAGGATCCGGAGGGACCAGAGAAAGCCAAGGCTGACCCGCGTCAAAGACCGGGGGCAAAGAACCTAACCCCCAAAAACTGATGAGCGGGCCCCTAGAGTAGGGGGTCCGATCAGAACACCCACAGCAAGAACCCCACGAGGAGAGTCCCGGGGGAGATAAAGGTTCGAATACTGAATGAAGGCTAAAGCCCCAGCCCTATGGAGGGCTGAGAGATCTCCCGACCCCTGTCCCGGAAGAAGAAGCTACAAGTAGAAGGAAATCTCCGAGCTAATGCCGCCGGAAAGGGACCCGAAAGATTAATAAAGGCGAAGACTAGAGCGACGCCGCACCCAAGGAACGATTGGGGGCTCCTCCAGAAACTCTCCAATAGAAACTCATCCCCATATGGAACTAGCTTTCGGGTCCGAAACGGACGCCTTGCAGGAGTCAGTGGAACGAGCCAACGTCACCTGAATGAAGGGGAAGGGGAGAACCGAACACCCTATGCTGTGGTAGGGCTGAGTTAGTCGAACCGAAAAATCCAGACAACGGACGATCGGAGACGCCAACAAGCCAAAAGAGCGAAAAGTCCACCTCATACTGTCCACAACCAGAAGATGGAGGGACGATTCAGGCCGCGACTCGGAAGTAGACAGAACCACTGAGGAAAGAACGAGGCCGGACCTCGCAATACCGGGAGGCCGCGGCACCAGAACCGTGCAACCGAAGAGCAGTCAAAGGCTAGAGTAATGATAAACTAGCACTCCCCCAGATCGGGCCAGAGTTCCAATCCTGGCCCGAAATGTAGACAAAGGGGTAAACCACCGAGAAGTCTACCATAGGGGAGAACCCAGAGTTAAGCTCTGCAGGAACACGATTCGAGCCCCGAGAGGCGACCCGATCCGAGAGCTCACTAACGCTCGTGGAAGCCGAGCGAAGCTTAACCAGTGGCGACTGCACGCAGAGAGCAGGTGACAAACTCGTAGAAGGACAGAATGATCCTAACATGAGGAACTTCTGGACCGAACTACAAATCGGTATCGAGGAGGCCAACAAGTAGCCGCGTAGCTGACTCCCGGCTACGGCATAATATGCCACCGAGAGAGGTCCCGCGGACAGCATAGCCGGCTTCCGACACAATATCTCCCGAGGAGAAGTCTCAATGAAGAGAGCCACCGGAGAGGTGCTACCCTTACGGGCGAGATCCCGCATTAAGGATAAAGGGAGTACCAACTCGTCAACCAACTCGAGACGTAGACATGGAAGAATGACTCACAGCGGGGTGTACGCCCCAGAGACATTCCACACCGGAGCGAGAAGCTCCCAACCGATTTTAAAGTTCAGGTCACAGACTTTGATCGACTAGGATAGAGGGGAAAAAATCCCCAGTCCGGAAGTGGTCAAGACCACCATGTCAAGGGGCTCCCCCAGGTCGTAAAGACCAGGACCAACAACCGAACGGCCCCAGACCCCGAGGGATTACTAAGGGGACAAAAGCACAAGATCCAGTCGCAAGGCACGGCGGGAAAGAACCAAGACCAGTCCAACTTCCAAGAACCACTGCTAAAGCCACCCGTGAAGGCGAGTTCGGAGAACCCACCAAACTAGGGAATACCCCGTCTCGGGGATTCCCACTAGGCAGCACAGTCAGAGACTGAGGCGTGGCAAAGAAAAACCCGCAAGTGAAGAGATCGAACAACGGGACCTGAAAACCGCTGAGGGGAGGGGGGCACCCCCTCAGACACCCCGACGATCGTAGCACACCTGGGCCTAGAAGCCCGGGAAACCTCGTTTAAGGCCCCGGACTGAGCCCCAACGGCTAGGCCCTGACGAGCCCCAACGCTAGGCCCGGACGAGCCCCAACGCTAGGACCGGACGAGCCCCACGCTAGACCCGGACGAGCCCCAACGCTTTAGCCGGAACAAGGACCAACGCTAAGCCCGTACAAGGATCCCCAAAGAGGGGCACCGTCGAGCCGACCCAAAACCTGCGTCCAGGTCCCCCCGATGGAGACAGCGGACCAGGGGAGGCAGCTGGGAGCCAAAGGACTGTGCGAGAACTGTCAAAGAGCCCAGCCCCTAACTCCGAACAAACGGGAGAAAGGGACCCGGTCAAGACACCGACCAACAGTGGCAGTGTCCCAGGCAAAAGTCAAACGAC
Source organism: Ophioderma brevispina (assembly GCA_023653785.1). Lineage (NCBI taxonomy): Eukaryota > Metazoa > Echinodermata > Ophiuroidea > Amphilepidida > Ophiodermatidae > Ophioderma > Ophioderma brevispina. Next base: position 8,840 of record JAMKCH010038435.1, on the reverse strand, counting down.
CTCAAGGGCAGCCCAAGGGGCGAGGAGTAAGGCAAACACTGGGAGCAACCCCAATTAACGAGGATTTTAGACAACGAGCCCAACCAACCAGCGCGCAGGACAAACAGAGCCCAAGGGGGCGAGGGCACCCACCTGGGTTGGGACCAAGCCCCAATGAGGGGAACCCGATATCAAGCTCAAGACTGAATGACCCACAGCCCCGAGACCGGCAAGAGCAGTCTAGGGCCCGAGGGCACCAACCGGCTGTTAGCCCGAGGCTCGCGCCCCGCACACGAGTTAGGACGTAGGGCAAGGGGACGCCTCCAAGGGCGCATGATCAGTTCCCCGTACGGGTGTACGCCAGGGAAAGGACATAAGCCCCTACCCCAGGCCCTAGGCCGGCCTGAAGCCCCTGGAGGGGCACGCCAGAGCCGGCATAGGCACAGCCTCATAAACCCCGAGTGGGGCCAAGTTAATACACCAAGCAGCAGGGCTTCAGCCCTAGGCCGGCTATGCCGACAAGGGTCCAAAGCCCAGCTGCGAGGAAAGAACCAAGGGCCGCTACCCCGAAGGGAGATGAAAGGGTCTAAGCCGGCAAGCAAGGCTAGGCGATTGAAAGCCCAGGCCTAGGCCTAGGCCAAAGTCAAAGGACCGCCAAGGCTAAAGGCCACGACCTCCAAGGAAGTCGGGGGCTAAGACCCCAAACCGTATCACCCCACAAAAGAAAGAGAAAAAGAAAAGTCCCTTCCCACACCCAAATCCCACATCCTCACCACCCACAACACACCCAACAATAAAAGATTCTCCGAGGAATACACCCTTCCGCCTCCCACATCTTCTACTTTTCTATCACCCCCTTTTGATGACCCCCATATACTAACTCCATACTTCCACTTTCCACTATCCCTACTCTTAAGCTTCGCTATGCCCATCTATCCCTATATTGACTATCCTCGAAGCGTCATCATAGCCTGAGTCCAATTTCCCCAAGGGAGACAGCTGACCAGGCTAGTCAGCATTAAGCCTAACCGCCAGAGCTAAGAGCCCATGGACTCCCAAGGCCTAGTGGCCCAGCGCCTAACTGGCACAGACCAGAAGGCCATCAAGTCCCCCGGATGTGTTTCACACGGAACCGGCTCGGACTAGCACCACGAAGGAGCTAGGCTACCGGGGCAGCAATAGCCACCCGCCAACATTCAGCGACGGAAGCGCCGGCGACCAGAGCTGAAAGCCCATGGGAGGGTAGCATACAGGCCCCAGGCTACCCAAGCTCCAAAGGGAGCCCGAGCAGCGAAAGCACCCCAGCGGAGCCGGGGGCAGAGTGCATAAAGTCTAAGGTCTGGATCTCGACGATGCTGCAAGCTATAGCACGGCAGGATGCCCCCCATCCCAGGCCCAGGCGGGCTAGGCCCGCCACAGGCAGGGCAGGAGCACCCCCAAGGTGGGGGACCCTGCAGAAGCTAGAGCAACGTCGGCGAATATACGCGATAACCCCGGGACTACACAAGGCTGAGGGCTCCCACCCCAAGGCAGGCAACCTGCCAGCCGGTGTGAAGCCCCTCAGGTAGGCCGCCCCGTGGGTGCGCCCTGCCAAAGAGCAGACTTGGGTAAGACCCGAGAAAACCGCCGAGACCTACAGCATCCCCGAGGGATGCCCGAGAGCCAATGCGGCCGCGAAAAAAACCCATCCCCTCAAGGGAGACAGGTCGCGTCGCCGTGAAGTTGAAATCAACCCAGGAAGGCGGACAACAACACCCGATCACATCCCCCGTAAAGGGGACCAGGATCGCTGTGGTTAAAGCCCGGAAAATCAACGCCATCGGATAACGGTCACCATGCAGCGCACCCCTGCTGGAAGGAGGCGCGTAAACGAGGATTGAGTGTAAACAATCAACCCAAGCCATCACCTCCGAGAGGCGAGGAAGCACCCACGGGGTGTACCGTAACGGCGGAACCGTATCGGGAACTAGCGCTGGCACTAACGCACCATTAACCGCACACGGAACCCCGCGTGAGCGGGACCAACCTGGCGAACCGCTGCCGCGCCCACCTATCCCTTGAAGCCTGGTGAAGCGCAGCACGAGCCAGATTAACACCGCGGGGCTAGCAGCCTAGCCATGCAGGGTGTGGCCGTAACGGCTGAAACCGTGCTTGTCGAACCGCACCAGTAACCGCGCACGGTAAACCAGCGTGGCGGGAACACCTGGCTAAGCGCTGCGCGCCCCACCTTCCCGTGAAGGCCTGGTGAAGCATGCAGCATACTCAGACTACCTATTCGAACCAGTGTCGGAAGTATCCTTCGTTAAAAATGGTTGGATACTATGGAAAAACTTAGAATTTACCATCTTAAATTTAGCTGTTTTTTAATGTATGTCGGGCATGCCCCTGCTGCTATGTGGCAAATCATTTACTGGGGTTTGGTGTGACTCCCACAATATAAATACTCATTCTAGTTCATTGGGAAAATCAGACCAATTAGGCCTTCACTTGAATACGAGGCCTCACCCTTTCAATTGAAAAGGGGGCCATTGCGTTGAATGCGACTCCCTTGTTTTCAATTCTATCACCTTTGCCATTAACATTGCACCATTTAAAACTAATATTATTTGTCTATGTAAATTGTCATAAACAGTCCATATACTCATATTGTCATGCAAGGTGGTTTAAAATAAATTTGGAACATTTTTGTGATGTTGCTGGCTCATCCCTGGTTTATCTATTCTAAGTGTAATTATTTATGTATAATATTTTGCATTTTTCACTTTATGTAAATTACCTTTAATCAATATTTATGATGACATGTTATTATTTGGTTATATCATTATTTACAATTCTTTATGTCATTTAATCATTACATATTACATTTACAGTCTCGTCCTTTTACACTTTTGGACGGGGATTTGGACATTTTGCCGGTATGGACCAGAGGGAACTTTTGTCCTCCTAGCCTGCTTTTGGGTTCTTCTTTAGGGGACATAAAATGTCCCAGGCCTTTAGTCATCCTCACCATCTTGAATCTGGACAACATGAGGAAATTGTGGAACTGGGTCTTTGGTTGAGTTGGTTGCCTGTCCGGATGGTCGGGATCGCCGTGTCTGTTGACAGATTCGGGGCAATGGTGAATGGATTGTCACATTATTTTAATCTACCAAAGTAACTTATCTGTCCAATTTTGATTTTGAATTAGAATTGCTGTGATCGTGTTGGTGCAATGATTGGATGTTTAAATTTTTTACATTTCAAAGGTTTTTTAACCTTTATCGAACCTGTTATCTGAAATCAATGGTAATTTGAAAGCTCCTGTTAAGTGGCATTATGCTTTAAATTTGCTATGATTATGTTTCCACTTTTGTTTAATATCTATACTGTTATATTATTTGATAATGCCGTGTTAAATTTATTTTAAGTCTTAATTGGATTGTAATATTATATACTGTAATTTAATATTGTGTTTTCTTAATTAAGTGTCTCTAAATTTTTGTGAACTTTGTGATGGTCCATATGGACGAACAGCGGGATACTTAAATTTCCCTCTGAATATGGAACCCCAAGTATAAGAAGAAATAAACAAACAAACAAAGCCAGCTTGAACACCTGAGCGGCTAGCAAGTCTATCCATGCTGTGAGCCTTGATCATTACACACATACAGGAACAGACCAAAACCCGTCATGTACTCCCTGTAACGTGGAACCGCAGTGAAACCACCGCAATAATCAGGGCTGGACGAATCAAGCCTCGAGACCGGTACCACGGCAACGCGCGGTCGCAGAGTCTAGTACCCCATACCCAGATCTACCTGTTTTCCCTGTACTGTCTAATGATCGGCCCAAGAAACACCGGGCGGTCCACCAGTAGCCAACACAGTTACCGCAAACCTGAAACTACTTCATCCGCCCAATCCCCCAGTAAAAAAAAAGAGATAAAGCAGACCACGCTAGCCTTCACCGATAAAGCAAACGAGCTAAATCAGCTCGCCAGCGCCGGCCGCATGCTAGCCAGCTGGCCCCCGAGGGGCCGGCCAACTAAAGCACGCTATGAAGCCACCCGAAGGCTGCCGTACCGGAATGTCCTGCAGCCGCCAAAATCCCCCAGGGATAAAAAGGCAGAAGCAGACCGCATAGCCTGCACCGGAGAGGGTCTAGCCCTAGGGGCTAGACCAGGCGAGGCAGCGGCTGGTAGCGAGGTAGACGGGCTGAACTCCCGAGGGAGAAAAGCCCTACTAACACGTCATGAAGTAGCAGAAGCTACAACATCTTTAGGTGCTCCCAACGCAGCGGGGCCGCCTTGGCAGAACCTCGGACCGGAGCCCCGAAAACCACCCCCCCTTTCCCTTAGCGAAACATAACGGGACACTGTGTTCATGCTACCCCAAATTGAAACCAGAAAGGCCACCGCAAAAGAACAAGCCCCAAATGGAAAGCGACCTCGGAACCAGACCCTTAATGAACGCACGGAGAAAAAGAGGGTCGCGGGACGGCAAGCGCAAAAGACCCTGAAAGTGGGGTGAGCTAGCCAGAGGGGCGCGCGTGCCGGAACGAAAACGATCGATGAAAAACAAAGTCCGTGCCGCTGTAAGACCCGGCCCGCCAACGCGGAGAAAATCCTACAGTTCGTCGGTAACAAAGTCACACACTGTAAAAGAATTTTCCAAAGTCGTTTTTCACATATTTTATTAAAATACCACAGCATAAGACTAAAATAATAGACACACTCACCAATAGAACTGTTCTATTGATAGTCTGCAACTACAGAAACAGAAACCGGCTCACAAAAGCAGGCATCCAACGCCGCACACGTGCGGCAATGCTGCCTTTTGTTTACCTTTTTGTCCCCGCTACACAGATCACAATAACCGCATCGGCGGCCAAAAGGTTACATAATAAGAGCTCTCCGCCGGCGTAAAAAGTCGCGTTTATTCCGTCCAAATAGAGCGTAATAAATCCATATATAATCCAGTAATAAATCCAGTAGTATTGGTATAGTAGTAGGAGTAATTCCGTTTGAAGACGACAACAGTCCGAGTAATCAAATATCTCCTATAAATTTTGGCTGCTAAAACAGGCTTCGATGTACAAACTCGTCCGTTTGGTATGGCGGCCAACACGGAATGAGGAAGAGTAAGGGCCGACAGGGTGGTTGTACCTGGGGTCCACTGGTTTAGACCATTTTCTCTGTTTTAGGGGTGCTAAATAGGTATTTTTGGGGCATTCTCCTTCTCAGAAGGGAAATGCATATATTTCAGTCAACATTGGTGTACAGGAATTCAGCTCAGTGTAATGATTCTCATTGATATTCTTAGATGACTTAATAGCATTGTATGTTTGCATATTGTTTAGTACTGAAAAGTATGAACGTGTACACATTATGAAACTTAATTTGCACAAACAATTGACCTCAAATTTGGAAGTTATATGCATTCTTGTAAAAGGTATTTTTAAATACCTTAAAAAAAAAATTGGTGTCCTCTCCAGCACTTGAGGACGCCCAGCAGTGAAATAAAATGAAAAGTAAATCCCAGAACTCCTTATATTTAATCTTACAGAATGGTCATAAGTGATGACCTTTGGGAGCAATCATTGAAAAGATTGCATTGGATTATTTTATTGCTTGTGCCATTCCGAGTCTTCATTTTTTCCCAGTTAAAAGTGCTCCCTCTCCAGAACAGATGATTTTTTTAATTTATTGAGTATTTAGGATTTTGATATTATTGTTATAGGTATGGAAATAATGGTATGCTTCATTTTAACATACAGAGGTATGATTAACCCACTAAATTGTATGGATGTCAGTATCTCAAACTATGCTCTGTTAATAGAATGTCCTCTCATAAACAAGGTATTTATTTTTTAACAATGTAGAACCTATTATTTTAACATTAAAATTGTTTCATTTATGTATGAAAATATGATAGCAGTGGCATAGAGTATTAGAATCAAATAATCCTTCATTTACTATGAGTCTTTTCTGGAATTGTGTTTTTGTTAAAACCATGGATAAGGTAGAGGAAAGAAGACCTCAACAGCTTGCAATACTCTTTACATATTGTTTTGGCCATATTCATAACTGGGTACAAAAAATGTTCCACAGTGCAACTGACAAAAAGGCACCAATATTATTACTTCTCAACACAACTGTTTATTCTTCATGATAAACTGTATATAAGTAATAATTTTTTGTCAAAGCTTTACTACAAGGATGTTCAGATAGGCCAAAGAGAGACAATATTCAAGGTGGGTAAAATTCCTATAGGGTGTAAACATAGACAAAATACATATTTTTCATTTTAAATATCCTTGGTCAAATTTTTCCCAAAAATTGTGCAGGTCAAAACAGAATGTGGATTTTGAAAGACATGACAAAAGGCCCTCCAAAAAATATAAGGGAGGATTTACTCATGTTGTTCGTTTTGAACAACCGGGTGGTCAATTCACTTTAATTTTTTGACAAAAAAGGTCATTTTTGAAGATTAACTTCTTTCATTCAAAGTAACTAATCCTATATTACTTCAAGAGAAATTTACATAGGATATGGTTTTCTGTCCAAAGTTATGATCAACTATTAGTATGTACCGGGTGATCCATGTCGTACAAAGGGTCCAATAGGAATCTTTAAAGTCGCCTGTATTTACCAGTTTGTGAGCAAAGATGACAAACCTATAATATGTAACTTAACAGTGTTACAAGGGGCAATTTTCTTACTTATACTAGTGAAATTTGTATTCCAATAGCTACTAAACCTGTTTGGCATTTACAACTTCATACTGAACATGCAAAATACCCGGATCGGGCCGCTATTGAGACATGTCCCTCTCAAGGTCTAGAACGCCTGAATGCTTTTTATGAATCAAATATAACCAAATTTAAATCAGGCTTGTGTTGTATATCCATGAAATACAACCTTTCTGGTTTGACTTGACATACTCATAAAATGTCTCCAAACCAATTGACTCCATACATGTCCCACCCAAATGCCACAATTTTGGTTGGAAATGACATTTGTCATGAATTAAAATGAGTAATGCTGATTAGGCTAATTACCTTTAATATAATAAGGGATACCAATGTGATTAAAAGAAGAGAATTAAAGAATAATTAAAATCAGTTATCCAAGTTTCTACCTGTTTTTGGGATATAGTTTGAGCACCGAACAGCCGAACATTCCCAAACGTGATCAAATTGTGTACCTAATTAAGATCTAATTTACTAATTAATTTAATACATAATGTACCTTAGTTTGTATCATGAGTTAGAATCTATCATTCAGACAGTGTATGTTGCCATTTGAGCCCCACAAGTGGTTGCCTTCTCTACTTAGTGATTTTAGGCGACGCGTTTTTTCACCCGTTTTGTGTTGGGTAATGTCTATGGCCCCCCCCCCCCCCGCCGCTCCCCCCCCCCCCCCCGCAGTATCCCCCGTTACTGCTGAAAGGTTTTCGACCGTAGACTCTCATATACTAATCCAACATAGGGCTGAAAATGTTTTTACTTAAAGAGCAGGCTTCTAGCAATAAATAGTCATCAAATTCTTTGCCACAAGTCAATAGTTTAAGAATTATATGGAATTAAACTGAAAAAAAAGTTGATGGTACAGATCCCCCCTTTAGTGTACCCGTTCATGACATATGGCCTTTGATATACATGAAACTTGATGTGATACTGTTTGTAACGTAATTGACCAAATTCACTGACCATGACAATTATTTACTACCCTGGTAAAACACGTACCGTATGCTTTTGTATTGTTAGGAGAGGACATAAATTTGACATACAGTTGCCTTTGCCGCAGTTGGTTCGCTTGAAAGGCAAGATAATTATTGATTTGAACATTTTATTGCCGCTAAATTTCATCCTGAACATGTCAGATAATAGTTCACTCAAAGTAAAATTAAACAGGATGCTCCATAATCACAAGTGATTAGGGTTGTGCCTTTCAAACCTCGTATTTCACCTTTATTACTACAGGTATCTGGAAATTTCATAAATAAAAATATATATTTGTTCTTGATTTATGATATGTATATTTGAACATCAAAGAGAAGACTGGCAAGTGTAAAATGTATTGATTTCACACAATAGTTGCATTTCAACATAACTTTATTGTTAACAAAATGTCCCCTCCCCAGAACATTTAAATGAGCCATGCCTTGAAGGTTCCCATTAGTTTTTGAGATCGGAAGACCATGTCCTTACTAATATTTATTAGTAAACAACAACAGTGTTGTGCTAAGTGGAAAAGACTGGTTTCACAAACACATGCTATGTTTTGCATTTTCAGGTCATACCGTGGTAGGTTTTCCTTATATTATTGGAACTGTGGGCACTCTAATGCCATTTTTACAAGCCTATGGCATTTAAACGCTGTCTGTAACATTGCAATAACATCTGACCTGTATGTAGAAATATTTCAATGCTAAATGCATTGTAAACTAACATGTAGTTTGTGTCTATATTTGTAGGGTTTGCTGTTAAACAATTGTCCCCTCCAATACTTTTTCAATGATTAGCCCTGAAAGCTCACAGTTAAAAGGTTTCTTGCAATGAACAAGGCCATCAGCAGTCTACACGACAACAATAAACATAAAGACTTATATCAATACTTTATATTGAATTTTAAGTCCAGTAACAAAGAATTTGCCTTTTGTATGCTATTTAATCAATTTTATACCTCTTCCATATCTTGGATTGCCAATTTAAGCACCATCATACAGTGAATATTGGGTAAAATATGCCACCTGGAGATGGAATGAGTTATTTGACATCTGATGAGTAACCCAAAGCATATTATTGTACAAAGAACTTGTGTTTAACCGTTGCGGTTTTTAGAAGTTGATTTTGAAATATGGGAGACTGAGGGATGAAAA
>JAMKCH010038434.1:0-14386 GCA_023653785.1 Ophioderma brevispina | reverse complement strand
ACTTGCAATCTCCCCATCTTTACCGTTTGCAAACTTTCCGTCATCTTGTTACAACTTTGAAACTCTCGCCGTCATCGTGTTACGCTTGCAAACTCTCGCCGTCTTCGCGTTGGCAAAACTTGCCAAACTCCACCTCATTGCGTTACAAACTTTCAAACTCTCGCCGTCTTCGTCTTGCAAACTTGCAATCGCCTTCATCACGTTACGACTTCTAAAACTCTCGCCGTCTTTGCATTGCAAACTTGCAAACCCGCAGTCATCGCGTTACAAACCTTCAAACTCCTCTCCGTCTTTCGTGTGCAACTTGCGAACTCCCGCATCACGTTTACGACTTTGCAAACTCCGCCGTCTTTGCTTGCAAACTTGCAAACTCGCTTGTCATCCGTTACGAACTTGCAAACTCTCCGTCATCGCATTACGAACTTGCAACCTCGCCGTCATCGCGTTCAAACTGAAACTCATCGTCATTGCGTTACAAAATTTCCAAGTCGCCTTATCCCCGCGCCAACTCGACGCGGTTTGGCAAACTGGATGTTTTATGTTCACTCCAGCATGCCATATGCATGAGCAGAACGAGAACCGCACAGGCATGAACGTCCTACCTGCCACGTGCTTTCTCAGACTAGTCCGAATAGTTTTATACTCATGTACCACCCACACTGCCATTACTCCCACCAAACGTTCGTCTGTCTATCCCAGATATCCCCCTGACACGATTCGATCGGTGTACACTGCCACTCTGCCATCCCTGGCATTGATTGAGCGTGTGGATGGACAACTTTGTTCACCTCATTTTCTCTTAAAATGACTACACTTCAATAATTACTCACAATAACCCCTCAATATCCAAATCCTATTGTAAGGAAACACATGCAATGATTTCTTAGACGTATAGAAGTGCATCTTCATGAAAATTAAAAATTTCGTGTACACTCAATTGCAATGGCAGTGACCAGTGTGTGGATGACTGTTGCCGACTGTTGGGAACTAGCCTCAGGCGTGAAGTGCATCTTGAATATGACAGACCTGACAGTTCTTCAACTTCAAATAGGGTCACATTAAATAAAAAGAACTCATGTCTACCTTGAAAAACCGTTGCTAACTTTTCTAAACCCCAGTGTGCGCAATCCTTCGGACTACGGTATTCCCCCTTTTTCCAATGTACGTGAATACCTCGATGACTCGTGACGCGAATTTTAATCCCCGGGGGGTCAAATTTACTCGGACAGGTCAAAATAGGTCAAAGATATTAAAAGTGAGTAAAGTGCTCTTATAACGGCCGATTCAATGTTTTACTCCCCAAAGAGTAAATAATTGCTCAACTTTTTAATCAACTTTTTTAACCCTCTTTTTTTTTACCCCCAAATTTAACAGTGTGTGATTTATGATATGTTTTCCTGTTGGAAAGTCTTCAAATTATTCACCGCCAGACCCCTGACACCAACCACGGTGGGTTTATGTCTCGAAGGCCTTTGCTTAAAGTCTATTAAAAGATCCTGGAAAATACCTGTTTGTCTAAAATGATTTGCTACATAACAATAAAAAGGTCGAAAACATACTAAGGGGAGAAAGAATACTTTATTTAGTAAAGAAATTGAGAGTAAAAGATATTTCTAGAACCTTCTGAAATGTGTGGCAGAAGATGTAAACTGTCTCTAATGGATACGAATATTCTGTCATCATACATTAGGCTATAAGTATACCAGGCTTACAGCTTGAGATGTGGGAACTCTTGTCGTTCTGGAATTACTAGCCTCATTTTCAAGAGTGACATTGGTGTTGTTGAGCATCATCCTGTGTTCCGAGCAGGGAAAGCATAGCTTGGAATCCTCAAGATCATCTTTTCCACAGAATAGTAAAGTTTGATTTAACTGGTAAATTGGTTAAGTTCTTGCGCATGCAGAGTTAAGTCAGGTAATTGCAAAGAAAGAATGGTATGTTATTACGTGCGTCTAAACAAGTGTGTGGTTTGTTTTGTTTTAGTTTGTTTAGTTTTTTATTAGCTTACCCATTGGTGATAAAGTCCGCTGTGCAAAGTATTCACATGCTGCCTGCCAATCTATCATCTTATCAGTGTCATACTTTTTACAGCCACTCTATTCCACAAAAAACGAATACGGCAACCATGCAGTTTACTCTTGCATGTGCGTATTCTATGCATGATCATTATCTGTACCATCGCCCTAGTTACTTGATGCTAGAGAGAACCAAACGTTTTTACTTAACTTTTTTTTGGTAACTGAGCAGCTTCAACCTCTGTTAAACACGATTGCCGAGCGTCGTTAAATACGAGTTTAGCATAAAATGTGTAAGTCCAACACAGCGTAATATACAGCGTCATGGTTATATTTAGGTCGTCGCAATTAGATTCAGGCGCCCCTCTTTGACTTTGATGAATACGTTTTGGCCTTTGGTGTGGTAATTACAACCTACAGTGAAAGGCCACAGAGGTATACTGTCACTCCAAGCTCTCTTTCCACGCCTCTCCACGTGTTGATAGTAAGTTTTGACACAGAAGTGTGAAGTGGCCGATTTTTTAATGAAAGAGTCATGTTACAGTTCGTAGGAGTTTATATTCCACAGCAGTGAATTAATAGAGAGTCGTGTGGTACAATTTCAAAGCCTTGGACTTTTAATCTCAGGGTTGCAAGTTCGAACCCCCGCTCGGGGCGTGCTTCACTTTAAATGACAAGGCACTAGTATAAATCGCCGCTACGAAATTCAACCACGATGATTGATTTCCAGACGTAAAATGGTTCTTAAAAGCGTAAATGGTCCACTTGGCACGATGTAGCTTGTCTATTCTTGCCGAGAAACAGAAACAGAAAATCATGTAATTGCAGGAAGATTGCCTGGCCATTGGATGTCTCGGCCTAAGGCATCCAGACATGATCGATATGGTCAATCAGGCGAGCAAGAGGCCATGGGATTGATTCACCCCCTCTGCATCAGAAATTGTCTCACTACATCAGTCCTGGCGGCGTGGCGTTGGTCAAGTAGTGGTTTTCCAGAATGTCAGGTACACGACGGGACGTACGCGTTCATATTTCCCATATGGCACCCATCTGGCACCATCTGGCAACCCCAGTGACGTTTTTCCTCGTAAGAATACCGGTTTGTGAAAGTACACATAGTCGGCAGGTATCATAGTCCGGGGGCCATAGACGAAAACTGGGAATAAAGCGTGATGAACACTAATGTTGCGTGAAGAGTCAAATGAATCGATTGCCTATTGTTCACCATTGTTCCCGGACTGTGTGCCCGGCGGAATATATATCCTGCCACACCGGCCCAAGGCATCACTAGACGCCACAACCTTGAGTCGATTCATGAATACAGTCATCTAGGAGAGTCTCACCGCGTAATCGATGTAACCCGTAAAGTTTGTCTATATCTGGACGGCCAATATTAGAGCTATCGTCCATAAACCATCCGAGCTGTAATATTCTGTGCTCCCTAGCCCAGCGACAGTCGAAAGCAAGTCTGTGGTCACGGTAGGCACGTGGAATTTGGTCATTCGCCTTGCTCGGAAACCATGTTGAAGCAATCTCCGATTTACAGTTTGACGGGAAACGTTGATCCCATAGTGTCTTCTCAACCAACGACGAAGACGGCTCGACGGAACAGATTAAGCAGTCGGCGATCATTTCGTCTGGTAGTCAATCGTGTCGTCCTGAAGATTTTCGCGGCCTAAATGGAACCCAACCTCTCATTGATGTCGGAAGATTTCACAGACCGTTACTCTGCGATTATCCGAGGAAATCAGCGATTTGGGCTGTCTGGTTACTATCCCGGGAGTAGTACAAGCACTCTTCGGCGTATTGACAAGCGTTGGCCGAGTAATAGCCTAGGGAACTCTGTGTTATTTTGTTGTTAAACGGTAACAACAAACTCTGAAAAAAGGTGGGATCGTGCACACAGGGCTGGAGAATGGAAATGGAACAAACAACAGTCGTCTGGCCTTTATGCTTCCACGAAAGGCATTGTACGTCAATGTCAAAATTATACATGAGTCGCGTCACCTGGGTTATAGGACTCATTGTAATCTTTAACCTACTCTATATGATTACTGAGGCGTTCACATAGAAATACGTTTTAAGATTTGGGTATGAAAAAATATGAGCAACAGTGTATATGAAGTAATCAGCGGAAGAGAAGGAAACAGACAGGAGACCGAGATCAAAGTTGAAAATGAAGAGAAAAGACGAAGGCAAAGACAAAAAGATGAAAAAAAGAAGGAAAAGGCGAAGAAAATAAGCGAAGAGGAGGAGAGAAGAGAAAGGTGAGAGAGATGGGGGAAGAGGAGAGGAGGAGTTTTGATCGTTTACAAACTTGAATAAGGGAAACTATTGGGAATTATATCTAACTCTAATCTATCTTTAATTTAGAAGAATTTTAAACAATTAGAGTAATTACAATACAAAAGAGTAGGTTATTAAAGCATTCACTTAAATGTGATATGTGTATAAGTAAACATCTGGTATTTTGGCTTTGGCTGGGTTACACCATTATTGCAGAAAATGAGTGGGCCCGGTGAATCGTCTCTCGCGGGACCAGGGTGGGGGGATAGAGAGCTCAAAACAAAGAGATATCCCCTAGGCCATTACTGCGAAAAAAGACGGGTCCACTGGAACTATACGTGTTAATGTTAAAGGTACTTAAATATTTGTATTTGTATTTTCAATAATAACAGTGCATGCTTACTTTGGCACTAATCCTTGACAAACTAATACCAATTTTGCTTGCCTGAATGACGAAAACCCCTGGGTTTTGGAGATTGCTTACAAAATAGCTGCAAATAGTTTGCATATTGTGACGTCAATATTCCGTCAACACATGGGTTAGGACAACGACCATTTGTTTCATAGCCGCCATATTGGATTTTTATTGAAATACATAAGTTTACTGCTTTTTAACCAAAGGGCAATTTTGTCTTCATTTTTAAGTCTGTAATTAATGTTATAACAATATCTTTCAAATAAGACTGTCTAATTGCATGGCTTCAACTTATTAGCATTTTCTGACCATATTTGTTAATGCCTATATACATCACATTTATCTCCGCCATATGGATTTTTCCATCAGAAATTCCATCAATTCCGTTAAGTTTTGCCTGCCTTTTTTTTCCAACCAAGGGGCAATTTTTTCTTCAATTTTCCAACATTTCTAAGTAAATCATACACAATTATCTTTCAATAAGACCTATTAATTGCCACTCAAATGGGCTTTCCGTACTTAATTTCGTTTTTTCCCTGTCTGTCAATACTGATATAATGGGCTGAACCGTCTATGTTACACCACGGCTGTGCATATATTAAAACTTGATATGTTTGTACTTTATTCTCTGAAGATAAATGTAGTACACACGGAATCAACCAGATGAGTTTGGCCCTTCATTCATTGGAAAAAAAATCAGGGGTGCGAGTTTTTAAAATTTTGACATCTGGAAGGGAGAATCTAAAAGGCGTTGAGCTTCGAAATACAAAATAAATGCAATGGCCTCACTTTGGTGCATAATTTCAAATTACTTCATTTTGAAGTGAAACCAGTTTCAACGATCTAAAAGGCAAACTTGGAATGGGGTACTGTGCCAGCGGGTTACATAAAATCCTTTGTTTTCAAAACCAGTGAACCGTATCAGACAAAAAATTGGACAGGATGAACGAACTAGTTAGGCATTCAGAATCTGCTATTAAATTTTAATAATCCTATTATGTTGAAAATATAACACCAACTGCGAGGATTGCATTTAATTTTTGGGACACTCTGTACCTTCTGTAGATTTTGCGCTGTTGAGTTCTCGTCAAAAGGGCCGTAAGGAGGATAAAAATTCGAACCTGATAACAATATCATCTTTTTGTTATTTATGTCTGTCATTGCACAAACCGTCATGATTGAGGAATTTTCATTTAAGGTGCCACGAGAGATTTTGAGGTATCCATGGAAAGGTGTCCATATGTAGTGATTTCATACACCGAAAATTATTTACTCAGTGCTGGGGAGTAAAGCGTGTTGAGTAAAAGGTTGCGAGGTCAGAATTTACTACATAGCATGGCGTAAAAACACAAATTTCCCTTTTACTACTCACCCGAGTAAAATTGGGAAACACATGTTGAGTAAGCAGTTTTTTGAAATCTGACTCCACGTTGCGTGACAATGTAGTTTGACGCAGTGACGGGATCAGAACATACAACATACACCGCTTTATTCTCATCTTCCGTTGACGAACTCAGACACGTGCAGCCAGAATTGCCGCGAAACATATCAATGGCAGGTGACATGCTGTGTGTTCCCGCGGAATGCTGGTCATTCTGAATGTTACCTCAACAAGTTTAATAATAAGAAAACAATGATATTATTGCGGTGATGCAATAGACTTGTCATGATTGTGAAACCTTGGCGAACTTGACTATGTCTACGGAACCTATATCAAGCTACGAAGTCGGCAACCTTTCACGTTGATGCCTTGTATCACTGGATTGTGAGCGCTGTGTATTCCAAATGGGATTCGCTATTGCCAGTAAACATTGGTGAAAGTTTGTAGGTTGCATTTATGCCAGAATTTACAATTAACTGACAATCTATGGCCCTATAGTTTACGGGTGCTGTACATCGGTACCGGGACTACACGACGTGCAAGCACGTGCATCTACATATCATGATTTTGGGAACCACATGGCATTCGAAGAAGAACAAAGTAAAATTAATGATGGAAAATATGTCCTTGTAGATTTTGGGCCTTCGCATTTGATCCTATTCCCCTCTCTGTTATTTTTAAAATTACCAAGAGTACCGCTTTCTTTTTGATGTTTGAAAGTGCAGTTCTATTCAGAAAATCAAATCAAAAATCTGGAAGTGCGAGTATACTGAAAACACGCCATTTATCACATGGTGAGCAACTTGTAGCTTTCTAATGAATAAACATTTTGCTTTATACAGGCGCGGATCAGGAGGGGGCGGAGGGGGCGCGCTTCCCCTGTAATTCTGCAAATTTTGCAAAAATCAGCCCATTTTGAGCTAGTTTGGACCAGTTTACAGCCGTCAGCAACCCGGGTATTTTGACATTTTTTTTTTTCAAATCCTAGATCCGCCTTGTTATACCTGCATCCAATGTAATTACTCAATGTCAATGAGTAAATTTAGGTTGATCAACAGTTGGGCAAAACAGTGTGATCAACATTCAGTTCGAGTCGGTCAAAACATGTTACTAACGGGTTTGGCGCAAGAAATCTAATCAAATAAGAACAAAAATATTACTCCGTGTGGGTTGAGTAAAGTTTTATCGCCCTGTTGAGTAAAAAATGTCACAGCTCAACTGTTGAGTTAAAGGGGAGTAGTAAAATTTACTCAACCAACGTGAGTCAAATATGGACTCGTTTACGGAGTAAAATTTTTACTACAAGGCAGAAGTAAAAATGATACTCAACCTTTGTTGAGTCAAGTTTGCTCAACAAAAGAGCTGTGAAATTTATTTTTAACTCCTAAGGAGTAAAAATTACTCAGGTTGAGTAAAAAAAATAGAGTGTAGATGACTAGACACTCGATGAGGTTTTGGTGCGAAATGTCTTAAAAGTTTTAAACCAAAGGTGATTTTATAGTTGATAGTTAAAATAAACTAGATCGTGAATTTCCTATTTGCTCCTTTAGGATTTTTTTTAATTTTTTGTACCAACGAAATTTCCCCCGGCTTAATCCTTTCAGAGGGTGATTTTTGATAGAAAGATTTACACCAGTGCAAAAATCAGAATTTTCACATTTTTAGGGACACATATTATGTGAAAGCTCTCGGTGCACCGTTTTAAACTGCCAACAAATTTTAAGAACATAATGATCACACATTACGGAAACGCGTGATGAGTACAAAAACGACCTCTGGGATTCAAACCAATCAACAATTCGAGCGAGCAACCAACAAAATAATGAAAAAACCAGGACAGCTATTGAACTAAATAATTACTGTTATCTTACTCCCTTCTACCCCTTAGAGAATACAAAATTTAATCAACCGTGTTGTGATAGGCAGACGTGCAGCTGAAAGTAAAGTCCAATTTACTCGGTCAGTAAGTCAAAACAATTTAAGCGAGATAGCGAGATCGAGATATTGCTTCCTATTTTTATTTTTGATATTATTGATGAAAACGATTACTTTACTTCTTGTCCACTGATATTGTCATAACGATTTAGAGATACACGATCACTCCAGCTGCGCTCTTTTTTAAAAGTCATGTCTGACGGAAGTACAGATCTGTCTTTTTTACTGATCAGAGAAAAAGAATCTAGATCATATCTATAAACTCTATGAAGAGATAATAAAATGAAGCTTGACAAAAATACTGTCATTTGAGGTTTAAAACATCGTGCCCGAGTTTTCGAGTTTTAAATGCCAGACTTAAACAAAAACGTCAAATGGGTTATCTTGAGGGTATTTGTGACCAGATGCGGGTTAAGCAAGGTTATTTACCTGGGATGTTAAAACATGTCCTTAAATTAAAAGGGATGCTTTGAGTAGAATCCTTTTATAATAACTTAGAAAATGCACTCACTTCAGACGCAATCGGCAATGTAAACGTTTCATGAGGAAACGTGTGTTTTAGTCAGACATGACGACAACCCCCTTTTGTCTGCTGGCGGTGCCAAAGAGTAAGTTATATACTGTTTTGTATGTAATGTGTTAGACGTAAGGCAGACGATTCACAAGCACTGGTAAACAAATTATTATTCTACAGGGAGTCCATGAGAACCGATTTCGCTTATACAAGCCTTTGTTGCAAAGGCGAGTTATAAGCTGATTGAAAAGATTGAAGGAGACTCTAAAATATCATCCTTACGAAGAGTCATAACCCAATTCACTACCAAAACTCCACTGCACTCAATGAGCTAGGCTAGAAAAGATAGACATGAAGAAATTAGAAAATGCATTAAGTCCAAAACGAGGCAAGACGTCATCGTTACCAACACAAATTTGCTAGCCGGGCCAGCGACTCCGTCGTGTCTTGCCATCCCTGCTCATGGGAATGTGAGCCGGATTGGACCTCGGGTTCGCATCCCGCCAACGGATGTCCAATTCTCTTTAGCTTCTATCCCTTTACCCCTTCAATTCCTCTATAGCTATTAAAATATAAAAAAAAAGTGTCATTTGTATTGTAGGGGATTATCATTCATTGCATAATTCGTATTCATGTCTTTTTCTTTATCCAAGACTGAATAAACCGCAATACAAAAGGACACATTAGGGAGGAAACGAGAGTTAGACTAAGAAGCGTCCTAAGTGAATAACAAAGCCAATTCCCCAACGTCAGGATAGGAATTATAATAATAATCATAACAATATTTTAATTAGCTTAGAAGTATCTTAAGGCGAGTTTTCACTTTTTTTTGCATAGCTGGCAGGATAACTTTGCATCCATTCTGTATGTGTAGTGGGTATGTATGTATGTGTGTGTGTGTATGGGTGTGTGTGGTGTATGTCCACTAAAATGTTTTTTTTTTTATGGATCGGCCCACAACTTATATCCTTCGAATATAATGAGCGCGAAAGCCGAGAAACGCAAATTCTAGTTTATGTATAAAAATTCGACATTAGGGCAGATTTCTGTTTCGTCTTAACGCCAACCATTGTTATACAGTAATATGGTAATGATGCACTTACTTATACTAATTGACCATAACGATAGAATGAGCGTTATAACAGCATAAGAATAACATATCAATATAAAAAAAACATGAAATATGTTATCATTTAAATCAATAATTGTTAAATGTATGTTATTAAGACACACCGCCACAAGAGTGTTCCTTTGGTAGCTGATGGAAGACGATAAGTATGGAATGACTTGCCAAACAGTCTTAAATCTGCAAATTTATTTCGAAAAACTTAAAAAAAATCTTAAACATTTGCTATTTACTTTGTAATAAGTTCTTATAATTGGACCTATAATTCACGTTTTTGTTTTGTTTACGGCTGATGCCCTAATCGATTTATTATTTATGTATTTGTTTGCATGCTTACGACATTCTTGGTTGCGTTCTTGTTTAGGGTTATGCGTGTGTGTGTCATGCTTGTGCTATCTTTGTTTTTGGCATCATGGTATAATACATTTTTTTTAATCAGGGGGTGCATCACTTATCAAGCATTTTGCTTTAAGTTGCACCTCCTCCATCCCTTTGCGATTTTGGCTGCTTTTTTATGATGGAAAATAAAATGATTTGACACTATGTAAACATGATAAATAGCTAGAGAGGGAGCACGGGATATGTTAATCAGAGAATTCAGCCATTTAATCAATGCCTGTGTTATTACTCATTCACCCCCAGGTGAATCAATGACAAGGGGACACAATACTGCTTGTACCATGCATTCAAGTGGGTTCACCCCATTGTCTTAAAAGGACCCCACTTATAAGGACACTTAATGGTATGATCCTTTCTTGATTAGTGTGTGTATCTGATTCCTTCCTGGGTTCTTTATTGTTGAGTCTACATTTAATTTGCATGGTTGTGATCATGAGTTTCACTTGTTTTTAATATGATACCAAATAGGTCAAGGCCATTAATAAGAGGGTGTACTGCCTCAATAAAGCTGACTTTGAGAGGATGAAAACTCTTATAAATTAAATGGGCCCGTGGCATGTTGTTATGATATTGAGGATGTTGATGTAAGTTGGATCAGGCTGAGTCTATCATTAGAGCTTTTTATCAGTCCTGTTCCCAAGAAGACTTGTTTTCTAGCAATAACCATTTGCCTTGATTAACCAGGAAATCATAAATTATGATATGAGATTCTTGTATATGGGTTTAGATAGTCATCTAGGCTGCTATGAAGTCAATATAAGGTAGTTTAGTAAAGGCTAAAGGTCAGCAATTGAAGAAGTCCGTAATGCATACACAATGATATTTCTGTGAATGTTAGGCTGAATCCTAAGAAGTTATGGTCATATGTAGCTTCTGCTCGTAAGGTTCTGAAACTTCCACTTCACTATTTAAAATTACGTGATTAGTGAGCCTGGTAAAATTGCGCATGCTTTTAACAGTCGATTTTCCAGTAAGTTTGATGAGCGGAGTACAAACCGTTTAATCGAATCTCTGCGCGGCTGTAATCTCCTTCCCATGTGCACCCCCTCTTTTTTTCGATTCCTTTAACACATGATGATGTATTGATCTTCTCAAAATATTGATACCTCCAAGTTTCCGGGCCTGATGTTTTCTTTGAAATCTTTTGGCAATGAACTTCCTCCTACATTGTGTCAAGCTTTGTAATACTTTTCATTCGGATAGCCAACGTTTCCAAAGCATAGAACAGCTGCTAATGTGTCCCCGAATTTAAGGGATCTAGCAAGCCTAAAGATGATATTGACAGTTATAGACGCAGTTTTTCATTAACCAGTATTCTATGTAGGGTAATGGAAAAGCTTATTAGTGTTCGTATCATGACTTATGTTGAGGGAACAATATACTATCTGACAATCAATTTGGTTTTCGTAGTGGCACAATTGTGAACAAATGCTCACAAAATATTTTCAAATCTTGGCTTTCTGAATCACTTGACCTCGTAAATGAATCTCTGTTTATTACATTTCTAACTTTCAGCTTTGATAAGTTACCAAATTATTACTTGCATTCGGGCATTCGAGGTTGTCTCCTCCAGTGGATTCAGAACTTTCTTCTTGGTCGGCAGCAAAGGCTTGTCTTCAAAGGTGCCGTTACAATCTGGGGTTCCACAAGGTTCTGTCCTTGTCATATTCTATTTTTTGCTTTCTTGTCAGCGATACTCAATACTGTTGTTTGCATCTCCTATATTTTACAGTTGCCGATGATTCACACTTTGGTTCGCCCAATTGTACCGTCTGATCATCAGGTTCTCCAAGAGATATAATAATTCTTCAGTTTGACAGTTCTTAGAAAACTGCCCCTTAAATCTATCCAGTTTGCCCCCTGCATGCCCTAATCAAAGTCTCTGCAGGTACCCTCCATTTTTGTATTTATTTATGACACCCATACTGACGGAT
Organism: Ophioderma brevispina; assembly: GCA_023653785.1. Classification (NCBI taxonomy): domain Eukaryota; kingdom Metazoa; phylum Echinodermata; class Ophiuroidea; order Amphilepidida; family Ophiodermatidae; genus Ophioderma; species Ophioderma brevispina. The sequence goes on along the minus strand of JAMKCH010038434.1, from coordinate 2,381 downwards.
GTTGATTTCAAGCTATTTGAAGTTACTTTCACAAAGGATCTGTCTTTTGATACTCACATTGGTGATGTATGTGATAAGATTGCTAAGCGCAATGGTTTCATAATTAGGTGCAGAAATATGTCACCTTCTGCCCTGCTCAATCTGTATACACAGGGTTTCGTGTACATAGACGGCTCGATCATTTATTCAAAAATTTTAACTAAGTTGAAGACAAGCATTTTACTTGTATTATATGAAAGATAATTGTCATAGAAAAATTTGAAGAAAAAATTCGTCCATGGTTTCAAAATGCAACAAAACTTGCAAATTAATGAAAAATTTGGCTGAAAATCCAAGATGGCGGCCATGAAGCTATTGTTTTTCAGGTGCTTACAAAAATAGTCATCAGAAGAAAATTAAGTGGAAGACAAGCCATTGACATGTTTTATATTAAAGATAATTGGATAAGGATTAATTTAAGACTAAAACAATTTGAAGAAAAAATTCGTCTTTGGTTTCGAAATCCACAAAATATAGGAATATTGGTCAAAAATCCAAAATGGCGGATATGCAATAAATGATCAGGTCCGTACCCCGTGTATAACTCTCTTGTCATGCCACATGTTCGTTATTGTGCTAGTGTTTGGGCACCCTTCCAGCGGAAGCACTTCGATAGCTTTGAGAAAATTCAACAAAGGATAACGCGCATCCAATTCTATCGGAAATCAAAAAAACACTGATACTAGACCTCCTTACGTAGAGCGGCTTCGTGAGTTTGGCTTAGTGAGACTTGAGGTTGTTTTCAGGATTCAGAGGTTTGTCTTTGGATACAAAGTCATTAATAACATAGGACCCAATTCTTTCATCTCTTTCATTCACAGAAGTTCGTTGGGTAATTCAAGGCTTTTACACAGAATTGCTAGAAGTAACTCTCTCTATAATTCTCTGTTTGTTTCACTTCCTCGTCTATGGAATGAGATCCCGCCATCTTTGCTTTTGGCTCAAAATGTAAGAATGTTCAGGTCTGGTTGTAAAGAGTTTTACTGGAACTTACCAATCGAGGTTTTACTTGCAGCCACAAAGTGTTTTTTTTATGGATGACCCACTCTATTTATATTTTGTATTGCTATTTATAGGGCTTATATGCTAGTATTATGCATGTATTGTTTTTCGACGTTCATATGTATGTTTTTCTTTATGACCTGCCATCAAAGCATCGTTTCGTCAGGGGAAAAGTGTGCACTTGGGTATTCATCGGTCCATTCACTTTTCCAGGATTACTTGCTTATTTCTATATTTTTATACATGACTTTGTCATTTAACCTGCATGTGCAATGTATTGTGCATCATATTTTGCAAGTAATTCAAATAAATATTATTATTATTACTATTATTACTATTATTATTACTATTATTATTACTAGTATTATTATTACTATTATTATTATTATTATTATGGGGCTGAATATGTCTGTATTATTGCTGCATGTATCTTTTATAGCCATGGTACCAAATGGTCACGGACAATTTTTTGACAGTAATCAAGTTATAATTTATGGAAGTGAACATTGACCGGATTCTGACACCCAATGTAAGTTGAACCTTAAAATTTTCTAAGTGTTATTACTTTTTCTGGGCCACACACTATACATTACAATTTTCCTTTTTACTTAGGGTAAACGGAAGTTATTTTTAGCTGGCCAGCCTATTACAGCGCCAAATCCTTTTGAGTCCATCCTACAGACACGATTGAGTTGGTCCATAATTATAAGGTGACGGACATAGCAACAGGGGTATAATCACTTAGATTCTTGACTAACAGGATAATCATAACATCGTGCACTCCAGCATAATCATAGCTTGTTTCTCAAGGGTCATAGATGATAAAGTGTACCATAAGCCTTAACTGGGTCACAACAAAGTTCAACACCTGCAAATTTTCACTTTGACATTTTGGAATCTGTTAGTGCTAAAAGAAGTGTTGTGACATCGAAAGGAAGATTTAGGTGCAAGCGAACTGATCCTATCAAACTTGTGCTAATATCAAACGTGACGATTTGTAAAGACTGGCTAATGAAGGTAAATGGATGTAGTTATTAGTACATGTGGAACTGTATTTTTGTGAAAATTTCATATACAATCTTGGTTTCTCTTAATCAAAATTGTATGAGGATTCCAAAAATCATGGGTGTCATTTTTTAAAATGTGATCTTAGATGTATTCTAGGGGGCAAGGTTTATGTGTCAAAATATAAAAGGGGCCAAAATGTGTTTTAAAATATACCATCATGCTCAATACTTTCAAGGATTACAGAAAGGTATAGTTTGCCCTACCTGAGGGTTATAGAAAGAGAGTTACAAGGCAAAACGGGTTCAAGGTCACACTGGGGGCGACATTTCAGA